>WNGS01159259.1:8196-18850 GCA_020271785.1 Procambarus virginalis
TGACGGTACTACATATAAAGTGTGGGTTTTATTTCCGTCCAGTAAATATTTCAGATATGCAAGTGGAATTGTAGCTCAGAACTATGTAGCACTATAAGATGGTGTCAACTTGTGAAATGTCGGTTGGGTTGTACCCAAGTATTTCACTGTTATTTTGGATGCAGATGCTTTTCACATTATATTGAATCAATGTGCAATGCCAGTAATTGAATACTCTTACAATCTCTATTGAAAAAACGATGAAAATGAGGATACATGCAAACAATCCTCCTCATTTCTCTTTTCATCCAAACTAACGAAAATAAAAATGTTGTGTGTGTGTGTGTGTGTGGAACAGGTGCGCAAGCCATCTAGAATCAAAATTAGAGCCCCATCAGAATACCAAACTGCATTCGAAACTTTGGCTAAAACTCACGTCCGTACAGAGGAAGTCGAGGGCCATAAAATGGAAGCAGTTGTGGTCCTCCTGTGGACGCTAAGTCTCCGCTTCCCGCCATAATACTCTCTCGTGCTCCTTACAAACCGGAATTAGGAAGTCTTCTGAAAGCATTTACGCTCTCGGTATTTTCCTTCCTTGGACATATTTGTGCTCTGTATCATAGCGTTTCGTTAACACTGCACTTTAACTGAAAAAAAAAATTGTGTCAAACTTTGAATTGTGGAAAGCAACTGGGATTTGACAATAACGTTACCTGTGTTAAATGAGGTGGAATTATTATTATTTTTTATCCATCTGGATTCCAGGGCTGAGATCCACTGAGAGAGGGGCGATTACGGCATCCTAAGCCTCCTTAATTAGGATAATCAAGAAGAATCCTTTGTATAATGCGGAAGTAATAGAAAATGTATGGTGGCTGCGAAGGTAGGGAAGGGGGGGGGGGGGTATAGAGCACTGTCGTTTTTCTGTCTCTCCTCACCTAATTGTTCTCACCTAATTGTACTTGCGGGGATTGAGCTTTGACTCTTTGGTCCCGCCTCTCAACTGTCAGTCAACTGGTAATCTTTACTCACAATGTGGGGTGTGGGCTCTTTATTGACTCTAGGGTGTGGCTCCTTATTGACTCTGTAGGGGTGTGGCTCGTTTTCACTATGGTTATGGCTCTTTACTAACTCTGTGGGTGTGGCTCTTGCTTACTCTAGGCTTAGTTCTGTTATGCCTCTCAGACTAATCTTTAAGGTATGGTAGTATGAGAGGATAACAGCTGGGAAGTAAAGATGGAGTAATGGAATGGTGCCTATCCATTTCGACCATCGGGGATCGAACGCCGATCATGAAGAAAACGAGACTATCGCTATATAAACCGGTCTAAGTGGATAGACAGCCTCTGAATTCATTAGTCTAGCTTTGTTTGTGTTAGGTAAAATATCGGTTAGTTTAAACTAATTAATTCATCGTCATTTATGAATAAAGTTATGATTGATTGATTTGTTATAGGATAATGCATCATATTATAATATTTATGGAACAGCCGCGACATAAAGTGTTCTGAATGCGTAACTGTTCAAGTTTCTGGGGTCGGATTTTATGGTGCCCAGTTTTGTATATCCAACTGATGATGCAGGAGATGAGTCACAATAACGTGGCTGAAGAATGTTGACCAGACCACACACTAGAAGGTGAAGGGACGACGACGTTTCGGTCCGTCCTGACCATTCTCAAGTCGATTGTCGATTGTCATTCTCAAGTCGATTGTATATACACAATCGACGTGTATATACTATGTTTTTGTATTTGCTATTTGTCTGCAGAATCGAGCTATAGCTCTTGGATCCCGCCTTTCTAACCAATCTGTTTTTCCTCTTATGTCTGCTACATATATTTCTCTGTAACTCACGCTCACACACACACATTCCCAGGAAGCAGCCCGTAGTAGCTGTCTAACTCCCAAGTATTTATTTGTTGCTAGGTGAACAAGGGCACCAGGGTGAAAGAAACTCTGCCCATTGTTTCCGCCTCGGCCGGGAATCGAACTTGGGCCCATAGGACAACGACTCCCGAGCGCTGTTCACTCAGCCGCGAGGCCCTGTGTGTGTGTGTGTGTGTGTGTGTGTGTGTGTGTGTGTGTGTGGTGTGTGTGTGTGGTTGTGCGTGGTGTGCGTGTGTGTGCGTGTGTGCGTGCCTGCGAGCGCGTGTGTGCTTGCGTACTGGTAGAATTATTGCTGCTTCCTCGTTAGTTTGCATCATCCGCAAACATTGACTGTTCAAGCTACCTCTCGGGTAGGTTGCTCACATAAATTAGGAACACCAGTGGTCCCAAGACAGCGCCTCAGGGAACCTTACTTACCTCATCCCTCCGCTCCGACTTCCTCTGAATGTGACCCTTTGTTTTCTGTCCACCAGGTACTCCCAAAATCAGTTTAGTGTGTTCTAGTTATCCCAGCTTGCTTTCTCTATTACGCACCAGGCTCTCATGAGGAACATTTTCACATGTTTCTTGTCAATCCAGGACGATGCAATCAACCCTTGTGCTTGTCTTATCCTTGTGACCTTGTCATAGGACGTTTTATCAAGTTTAACCGCCATAATTATTGACTTCCCCTCTTCTAAATACTTGTTCCCTATCTGTTACAAAGTTCATCTCTACATTACATTATTCTCATCCCGTTTGCCATCTCCAGCATTTTGTAGGAAATATGTGGCAGAGATAATGATCTGTAAGTTAGCATCTATTGCTATTTCCCCTTTATGAAATTGGTACTTCGTTTGCCTTTTTCCAATTTCCGGGAAGGTCTGCAGTCTTGAGTATTTGCTCAAAGTGTTGGCGATAAAGTGTGTGTGAAACATCCACTACGGGCTCACCATAGCCCGTGCTACTTGGAACTTCTTGTTCCAGGTAGCGCATCTTTAACAACAACAACAACAACGGTAAAGTGTGTGTGCAGCCACCTTCACCATCCATGGTAATATCAACTCTGGCCTGCTGCTTTGGTTGCATCTACATCATTCAGGTTGGTTTACGTCCTGTTCAGTGATTACTGTATTATGTAATGTTGCTTCTGGTGTCTTATCATCTCCCTCCCTCCTCCCTTGGTCTCCGTTGTTGTTGTTATAGATTCAGCTACTCGGAACAAGTTCCAAGTAGCACGGGCTATGGTGAGCCCGTAACTTACCTGGCACAGGAGCGGCGTTCGGTCTCCACACTGACTCTCATTTGTAGCCCTCTTGGAACCTCTTATTGAGCTCCTCACACATCTCCTTGTCGCTTTCTGTGAAAATCTCACAGAAAACGACAATTTCACAGTAGTTTCACATGATTTTTCTCAGCTTACCTTCACATAGGTTATGTTAAGCCTTACCTTACTAGTTTTCCGGGACCACAACTGGACAATTGGTTAACAACCGGGTCCCAATTACAGCTGGATTAACAGATGCGAACAGTTAAGAATTGGCGCCCAGTCACTCCCTGTCCAGGACTCGAATAGACCAAATAGAAACACCAGCCACCACCATCTGTGATGGTGGTGGTTGTTGTGGAATAGTAACATAAATATCGCGGTGATACATGAAGGAATTAAATTTCAGAAGGACGAGGATTACTTCACCCTGCCAGCTCCCCGTGTGCTATGTAAGACATGCAGCGACCTCCTCTGGCAAGGAAATGTCTCGCAAGGAACTCCTTAGCTTGCATACAAAGTGTGACCAAGTCAACTCTAGAGCGGCAATAGAGGTGACCTGAGGTCCCACCCACCACCAACTCCAGGTGTCCTTACCTCATGCCTCGCATTTTAATCAAGTTGATCAATTCGTTAGAAATGCGACGTATTAGTCAAAATTCCAGCACCGGAATATTGACGCTTTTTTTATGTATCAGTCTCGATTGGTTTAGTGGGTTGTTCGGTTACATTTCAGGCTAGGTGAAACAGTTGCATTTCTAACGGAGTAGCAAAATGAGCGAATAGGCCGTTGAGTCAGCAGATGGTAAGCACCAGCTGACTCTTCTCGCACAGGAATAACGAGACTGCCGTTAGCATCACACAACACTACAACGTCGCTCGTTAGCATCACACAACACTAACAACGTCGCTCGTTAGCCTCACACAACACTAACAACGACGCTCGTTAGCCTCACACAACATTAACACGTCGCTCGTTAGCCTCACACAACACTAACAACGTCGCTCGTTAGCCTCAAACAACACTAACAACGTCGCTCGTTAGCCTCACACAACACTAACAACGTCGCACGTTAGCCTCACACAACACTAACAACGTCGCTCGTTAGCCTCATACAAGCACGTCTTTGATGTCAACACAACGTTACCCTCACTGGCAAAACTCTTAGAGACTTGAAACTTAAACCAACAAAAAGTTATATTTTACTTGTCAAGGAATTCCAGGAGTGAGTTCTTGAGTGCAGTCGAAGTGTTGCATGTCTGACACAACGCGTGCATGGAACACCTGCCCCCGCGTCCCTGGCATGCACGGGTGTTGCAAGCTTCCTGTGTCCTCGTGAAATGTTGCTGGTGTGGTGTAATTATTGAGTGAGGCAGAGTGTGTGTGTGTGCGTGCAGAAGAAGACTGTTTACGTGAGCAGCTGTTATTATTGCTCTCTCAGGAGTCTTTATCTCAAGTTGTGCTGAAACTAGATGCGAAAATATATTTTGTGGCTTCGAAAACCCTTTTTTTGGGGGGGGGGGTACCGGAGGTGTAGTCTGTCTGGGAGAACAGGTGTAGCCCTAGGGAGTACCGGAGGTGTAGTCTGTCTGGGAAACAGGTGTAGCCCTAGGGAGTACCGGAGGTGTAGTCTGTCTGGGAGAACAGGTGTAGCCCTAGGGAGTACCGGAGGTGTAGTCTGTCTGGGAGAACAGGTGTAGCCCTAGGGAGTATCCGGAGGTGTAGTCTGTCTGGGAGAACAGGTGTAGCCTAGGAGTCGGAGGTGTAGTCTGTCGGGAGAAGGTGTAGCCCTAGGGAGTAGTACCGGAGGTGTGTGTCTGTCTGGGAGAACAGGTGTAGCCTAGGCAGTATCGGAGTGTAGTCTAGACTGGAGTACCTAGTGTAGCCTCACCGGCATTACTCCCCTCTGATATAAAATTGTCCGGACTCTCTTTGAGGTTCGGTGTCGGTGTTAAATTCCACTCGCTGATAAAGCAATTAGAGTTGGTGGTAAAGAATACACGAGGCAATATTGGCAACAGAAAGCTGTGATAATACTGGAAGAGTTGTGTGGGGGGGTGTGTGGTGTGGGAAGGGAGTGTGGGATGGGGGTGGTAGTGCTCCCATGGTGACCGCAGGGCTGGGAGGAAGGAAGAGGCAAGGTGCCGGGGGAGAGAAGGATGGGAAAGGAGAGGATGACTTGGACGAGAGGGGATGTGGAGGAGACATGAAGGTGGAGAGGAAGTGACATGAGTGGGGGGGGGGGGTGAAGGTGTTGACATGAGTACTCACCTATCAGTTTATTCACTATGGTTAAGTGTGGTCTAGCTGCTACCACTATTCCACCTGTTGCGTTATAATTTAACTATTTCGTCGTTTGAATTCTTTGTCGATTCTGGTCTTAAATTTGTGAATGGTGGTGGCTTAATGATCATATTTATGAAGATGATCATATGAAGATGATCATACTTCATAGGATCAATTCTGTAGTATGATTGCCGAGTTCCTTGTCCGAAACTTGGAAGAACCACGCTGTGATATGTCTTTCCATTTCCTCCCTGTCCTCATCCGCCTCACAGGACTCTCTCGACGCCTCACCCAGCCACAACTTCTTTTAGTACATTCCACTTGTTGATCACTCGTACTGATACGAATATTATAAATTTCTTCGAATTATTTGCGTTTCAAGCTTCCACTTATGTCTGTTTTTCTAACTCTTTCTCAGTTTAAAAGGCTGTCTTGTCAGTTTCCCTTAGTATCATGTATGTTGCGATCATATCCCTTCTGTTTCTTTCCTCTCATGGGTTGTTAGATCTAGTTCTCTTAGCCTATCCTTCTAGCTTAGCCCACTTAACTCTGACACAAATCTTGTTGCAATCCTCTGCACTTTTCAGCTTTAGTTTTATGCTTCGTAAGATGCGGATTCCAGGCCGGTGCTGCATACTCCAATATTGATCCTAACGAAGGCTGCGTCCTTTGCCTTGAAAGAGACCTGATTTAGGGTTCTAAACGATACTCTAATGTTTGCCAGTTTAAAGAAGTTCCAGTAGCACGGACTGTGGCGAGTCCGTAAGCCAGCGTCCCGTACCCTGCTGATGTTACCCTGTTGATGTTACCCTGCCTGTGGTGAGAGGAGAGGTGAGGTGGTGGCATGGTGAGGGGAGGTGTAGGTGACATGAGAGGAGGAGGAGGAGGGAGCTGTAGTGTCAACAAGTGGACGAGAGCCTCACTGCACCTCATACAAAGTGAGGCGATGTTCGTGCTATAAAGTGAGGGCGACTCACAGAAGTTTAAGTTGTAAACATTTACTGCGGCATATTTTTATGTAAATGTTGCATTCTGGGAATCTTTTACGAGGTACTGTGGAGGAGCGACCTCTGTTTTCACTCCCAGCTGGCCCACCTTTCCCAGATGGCCCACCTTTCCCAGATGGCCCATCTTTCCCAGCTGCCGCCCTCTCCACTTCCGGCACTGCCCCCTGGCGGATTTGAACGAAATACTCACCAGACTTGTCCACAGATAAACAAAAATAATGTCCCCAAAATTCTAATTATTTCGCCAAAGAAAAATAAGACTCCCTTTAGAATAAGACTTCTATATATAAATCAAGGAAATTTATGAAACTAATATATAATTACTTTATAATAAAAAATAACTAGATATCTTTGAATTGGTCAATATATTTCCCCCCCGGGCCAGTGTATGGGTATGACACGCACATCTTCATCCCTGCCCCCTCCCCCCTAGGAAAACATGTACGTGTCAGTGTATTAATAAAGAAAAATTTTCGTATGAAACCTTCAGGCTTTATCAAGGTGGTATAAACAGTTTCATGAACACAGATTCAAGGTGTAAGTGTTGATATGTGTGGCAGAGCGCCTCACGGGGAGTCCCGTGAGTATGACGATGCCCGACGGGACTCTCCAAGGGGACTCTCCAAGGGGACTCTCCAAGGGGACTCTGCAAGGGATACCAATCAATCCGATGAATGATTCAATGTCCTAGTTTGAGGCAACTGTGGGCAGGGCAGCTCACGAACGTTATCTCCAATCTCAACACCACCACGTGGTCTGTGCTTATGTGAATTGATGAAATTTGTTAATTTAGCTTCATTACGAATAATTTAGCGGGTAATCGGATTAATGGGATTAATCGCTGCTGTGACATCTGTCAATGTTTTTGTCCGCAGTCTTCTTGGAGCTGGAAGGTGTTAACATAGGTGGTTGATAGCTTCTTCGGGTATTATGGTCCTTTTCTCTGACTCACTTGTGTGTCTGACCTCCACATGTGTCCACATATCTGCCAGGGTGCCACACACCTGCCAGAGTGTCATACACCTGCCAGACACCAGTCACAGTTCCAGACACAAGTTAGGTTATCAAACACCACCCACCACACCACACACCACACACCACACCACACCACACACCACACACCACACACCACACACACCACACACCACACACCACACACTACCCACCACACCAGACACGAGTCAGGGCACAGACACGTACAGAGGTAACAGACATGAGCAAAAGAAAATTTCAGTTCCACCTTTCAGTCAAAATGTTTTTTTTCCGAACCAATCAGAAAAATATATATTGAGTCTGTGACACATGGCGCCTTTCCTTTCCAATAAATGCGTGTGTGTGTGTGTGTGTGTGTGTGTGTGTGTGTGTGTGTGTGTGTGTGTGTGTGTGTGTGTGTATTTACTGTTTGTTTGTAATTACTATTTAAGTCTGCAGAATCGAACTATTAGCTCTTGGACCCCGCCTTTCTAACCAATCTATTTTCCTCTTATTATGTTTACTACATATATTTATCTACCTCACATGCACTCACATCCTCAGGAAGCAGCCCGTAGCAGCTGTCTAACTCACAGGTACCTATTTACTGCTAGGTAACAGGTGCATCAGGGTGAATAAAACTATCCCCATCTGTTTCCGCCGGCGCCTGGGATCGAACCCGGATCTTGGGACTACGAACCCCAAGCGCTGTCCATTCAGCCGCGAGGCCCCGCAATGTACTCACCTAGTTGTGCCTGCAGGATCGAGCATTGACTCTTGGATCCCGCCTTTCGATTCATCGGTTGTTTACAGCCATGAATCCGGTCCTATTTCCCTATCATGTGTGTGTGTGTATGTTCTCACCTAATTGTGCTTGCGGGGGTTGAGCTCTGGCTCTTTGGTCCCGCCTCTCAACTGTCAATCAACTGATGTGTGTGTGTGTGTGTTTGTGTATATCATAAATATTTTGCAATATTGTACAAATATTTCAACACGTCGCGAGAAATACATATTTTTACTGTTAATAAAAAAACCACCGAATTGCATTTTGATCTAAATTGTTTCATATTTTCGAAATAAAAGAAGCGGATGCCACACTCTTTTTACATTAGCATTCAAGAACATTAATTTGGTTATCAATTCTGTATGTATATATAATATACATAATATACATAAGGCATTGAGCAACACTCGTGGATCTTGAAAGTATGCTGTGTATATTCTCCAGCAGTAACACGACTGTATAGTCACGATGGAAACGTTGTTTGAACCAAGAAATATGGGGGTATGTTGACCACACACTAGAAGGTGAAGGGACGACGACGTTTCGGTCCGTCGTGGACCATTCTCAAGTCGATTATGCGACTTGTGCGATAAATAACAAGAGTTACACAATCGACTTGAGAATGGTCCAGGACGGACCGAAACGTCGTCGTCCCTTCACCTTCTAGTGTGTGGTTTGGTCAACACACTTCAGCCACGTTATTGTGACTCATCGCCTGCAAATAGTTGAGAGTGCGGAACAAGGCAAAGAAATGCGGAGAATGGTGTACCAAGATAAAGGAAGAAGGGGGAGAGGTATATCAAGAAGAAGAAGAAATAGATGATAAGTAGGAGCAAAGACAAAGTAATGGGGGAATGGGAATCAAGGAAAGAAAATAGGGGAAGGGGGAAAGTGGGAACCAAGATAAAGAAATCGGGGAGTGGAAGCAAAGAAATGGAGGAACATGGAAATAGAACAAAAACAGACATTGAAATTACGCAAATAGGAAATTTACAAAAAAAATGGAGAGATAATTGGTGCGAACCAGGGGCCAGATTCACAAAACAGTTACGCAAGCACTTAGGAACCTGTACATCTTTTTTCAATCATTGGCGGCTTTGTTTTCAATTATTATTCAGTTAATGAGCTCTGAAGCACCAGGAGGCTGTTTGTAACCATAACGACAGTTGATTTTGAAGTTTTCATGCTTGTAAACTGTTTAATAAATGTAACCAAAGTCGATCGAGGAAAGATGTACACGTTCGTAAGTACCTGCGTAACTGCTTCGTGAATCTGGCCCCAGAGCGTTCTTGGCCTGGAGGGAGAGGGTGAGGGTAGGAGAGAGGGGGGAGGGGGTAGGGAGAAGCGAGAGCCATCTGCTGGAGGGAATATAAATACAAAATAGAACAGGAAACAGTGCATATAAATTAGATAAGTTTAGATTCAGAAAAGACCTGGGTAAATACCGGTTTAGATTAAGAAAAGACCTGGGTAAATACTGGTTTAGATTCAGAAAAGACCTGGGGTAAATACTGGTTTAGATTCAGAAAATACTGGTTTAGATTAAAAAAAACCCTGGGTAAATAATGGTTCAGATATGTTTTGTGGAATAAATGACCGAGTAACATAAAAAATGTGGGATAGCTGAATTGTGTCAAGCGTATATATATATATATATATATATATATATATATATATATATATATATATATATATATATATATATATATATATATATACATATATATATATATATATATATATATATATATATATATATATATATATATTTATATATATATATATATACAGCCACATAGAGAGAGATGGGCAAGTGAAGTAGGAATTATTGAAGCAATAGCTGTACAGGTTAGACTGTAAGCCAGATTAAGGGAGCAAATTGTTGAAGTAGGGTTTATGTGGGAGAAAAAGTGTGCCGTGTTGAGGGAACTGCTATAGTTGAGTCTAGGTCCTGCTGCAACATGGAAGGGAGAGGCAGGGAAGCTGTAGGGGAAAGAGGAGTAAGTGGAAGCCACAGTGGGAAAGTTGCCGTCTATGCCTGGGAGGGAAAGGTGAGGGCGCGGGAGGGGGAAGGAACTATAGAGGCGGAGGAGAGCCGTGCAGAGGGAAGCTGACTTACACAAGAGGGAACTGCTTCCACATGGACAAGTGTTGCGGTTTGATGGTCTAAATAACGCCCAGAGGTGGAAGAGACAGACAGACAGACAGACAGGCAGACAGGCAGACAGACAGGCAGACAGACAGACAGACAGACAGACAGACAGAGAAAGGAGAAGGAAGTATGGCTTCAAGAGGGATGGAGGGAGAAAGGAAGGAAGAAAGAAGGGGGGAGGGAAATAGGTGCCTGAACATGCTTGTAAGACGTAGATGAAAGGTTTAATTGTTTACACAGTTGGGGGCAGAAGTAGACAACTTCTGACTCCTGTTTGTAAACTGGGCGAGTTGGTGGGTAGGTGACCCCCTCCCAGCAACTATCCCAATCACTCCCAG
>WNGS01159264.1:2276-17799 GCA_020271785.1 Procambarus virginalis
CCCTGCCTGGCCTGCTCTAGACACACCCTGCCTGGCCTGCTCTAGACACACTGCCTGGCCTGCTCTAGACACACTGCCTGGCCTGCTCTAGACACCCTACTTGGCCTGCTCTAGACACCACTGCCTGGCCTGCTCTAGACACACACTGCCTGGCCTGCTCTAGACACACTGCCTGGCCTGCTCTAGACACACTGCCTGGCCTGCTCTAGACACACTGCCTGGCCTGCTCTAGACACCCTGCCTGGCCTGCTCTAGACACACCTGCCTGGCCTGCTCTAGACACACCTGCCTGGCCTGCTCTAGACACACTGCCTGGCTGCTCTAGACACTGCCTGGCCTGCTCTAGACACACTGCCTGGCCTGCTCTAGACACACTGCCTGGCCTGCTCTAGACACCTGCCTGGCCTGCTCTAGACACACTGCCTGGCCTGCTCTAGACACACTGCCTGGCCTGCTCTAGACACCTGCCTGGCCTGCTCTAGACACCCTGCCTGGCCTGCTCTAGACACACCTGCCTGGCCTGCTCTAGACACACCCTGCTGCCTGGCCTGCTCTAGACACCCTGCCTGGCCTGCTCTAGACACACACTGCCTGGCCTGCTCTAGACACCCTGCCTGGCCTGCTCTAGACACCCTGCCTGGCCTGCTCTAGACACCCTGCCTGGCCTGCTCTAGACACACACTGCCTGGCCTGCTCTAGACACACCCTGCCTGGCCTGCTCTAGACACCCTGCCTGGCCTGCTCTAGACACCCTGCCTGGCCTGCTCTAGACACACCCTGCCTGGCCTGCTCTAGACACCACTGCCTGGCCTGCTCTAGACACCCTGCCTGGCCTGCTCTAAACACCCTGCCTGGCCTGCTCTAGACACACCCTGCCTGCCTGCTCTAGACACACACTGCCTGGCCTGCTCTAGACACACCCTGCCTGGCCTGCTCTAGACAACACTGCCTGGCCTGCTCTAGACACCCTGCCTGGCCTGCTCTAGACACCCTGCCTGGCCTGCTCTAGACACCCTGCCTGGCCTGCTCTAGACACACCTGCCTGGCCTGCTCTAGACACACACTGCCTGGCCTGCTCTAGACACCCTGCCTGGCCTGCTCTAGACACACCCTGCCTGGCCTGCTCTAGACACCCTGCCTGGCCTGCTCTAGACACACCTGCCTGGCCTGCTCTAGACACACACTGCCTGGCCTGCTCTAGACACACACTGCCTGGCCTGCTCTAGACACACACTGCCTGGCCTGCTCTAGACACCCTGCCTGGCCTGCTCTAGACACCACTGCCTGGCCTGCTCTAGACACCCTGCCTGGCCTGCTCTAGACACCCTGCCTGGCCTGCTCTAGACACCCTGCCTGGCCTGCTCTAGACACACTGCCTGGCCTGCTCTAGACACCCTGCCTGGCCTGCTCTAGACACCTGCCTGGCCTGCTCTAGACACCTGCCTGGCCTGCTCTAGACACCCTGCCTGGCCTGCTCTAGACACCCTGCCTGGCCTGCTCTAGACACCCTGCCTGGCCTGCTCTAGACACCCTGCCTGGCCTGCTCTAGACACCCTGCCTGGCCTGCTCTAGACACCCTGCCTGGCCTGCTCTAGACACCTGCCTGGCCTGCTCTAGACACCCTGCCTGGCCTGCTCTAGACACCTGCCTGGCCTGCTCTAGACACCCTGCCTGGCCTGCTCTAGACACACCTGCCTGGCCTGCTCTAGACACACTGCCTGGCCTGCTCTAGACACCCTGCCTGGCCTGCTCTAGACACCCTGCCTGGCCTGCTCTAGACACCCTGCCTGGCCTGCTCTAGACACCCTGCCTGGCCTGCTCTAGACACACTGCCTGGCCTGCTCTAGACACCCTGCCTGGCCTGCTCTAGACACACTGCCTGGCCTGCTCTAGACACCCTGCCTGGCCTGCTCTAGACACCCACTACCTGGCCTGCTCTAGACACACACTGCCTGGCCTGCTCTAGACACCCTGCCTGGCCTGCTCTAGACACCCTGCCTGGCCTGCTCTAGACACACTGCCTGGCCTGCTCTAGACACACTGCCTGGCCTGCTCTAGACACACACTGCCTGGCCTGCTCTAGACACCCTGCCTGGCCTGCTCTAGACACCCTGCCTGGCCTGCTCTAGACACACCTGCCTGGCCTGCTCTAGACACCCTGCCTGGCCTGCTCTAGACACCCTGCCTGGCCTGCTCTAGACACCCTGCCTGGCCTGCTCTAGACACACACTGCCTGGCCTGCTCTAGACACACCCTGCCTGGCCTGCTCTAGACACCCTGCCTGGCCTGCTCTAGACACCCTGCCTGGCCTGCTCTAGACACACCCTGCCTGGCCTGCTCTAGACACACACTGCCTGGCCTGCTCTAGACACCCTGCCTGGCCTGCTCTAGACACCCTGCCTGGCCTGCTCTAGACACACCCTGCCTGGCCTGCTCTAGACACACACTGCCTGGCCTGCTCTAGACACACCCTGCCTGGCCTGCTCTAGACACACACTGCCTGGCCTGCTCTAGACACCCTGCCTGGCCTGCTCTAGACACCCTGCCTGGCCTGCTCTAGACACCCTGCCTGGCCTGCTCTAGACACCTTGCCTGGCCTGCTCTAGACACACACTGCCTGGCCTGCTCTAGACACCCTGCCTGGCCTGCTCTAGACACACCCTGCCTGGCCTGCTCTAGACACCCTGCCTGGCCTGCTCTAGACACCCTGCCTGGCCTGCTCTAGACACACTGCCTGGCCTGCTCTAGACACACCCTGCCTGGCCTGCTCTAGACACACCCTGCCTGGCCTGCTCTAGACACACTGCCTGGCCTGCTCTAGACACACTGCCTGGCCTGCTCTAGACACACTGCCTGGCCTGCTCTAGACACACCCTGCCTGGCCTGCTCTACACACACTGCCTGGCCTGCTCTAGACACACTGCCTGGCCTGCTCTAGACACACTGCCTGGCCTGCTCTAGACACACTGCCTGGCCTGCTCTAGACACCCTGCCTGGCCTGCTCTAGACACACACTGCCTGGCCTGCTCTAGACACACACTGCCTGGCCTGCTCTAGACACACTGCCTGGCCTGCTCTAGACACACTGCCTGGCCTGCTCTAGACACACTGCCTGGCCTGCTCTAGACACACTGCCTGGCCTGCTCTAGACACACTGCCTGGCCTGCTCTAGACACACTGCCTGGCCTGCTCTAGACACACTGCCTGGCCTGCTCTAGACACACTGCCTGGCCTGCTCTAGACACCCTGCCTGGCCTGCTCTAGACACACACTGCCTGGCCTGCTCTAGACACACCCTGCCTGGCCTGCTCTAGACACCCTGCCTGGCCTGCTCTAGACACACACTGCCTGGCCTGCTCTAGACACCCTGCCTGGCCTGCTCTAGACACCCTGCCTGGCCTGCTCTAGACACCCTGCCTGGCCTGCTCTAGACACACCTGCCTGGCCTGCTCTAGACACACCCTGCCTGGCCTGCTCTAGACACCCTGCCTGGCCTGCTCTAGACACCCTGCCTGGCCTGCTCTAGACACACCCTGCCTGGCCTGCTCTAGACACACACTGCCTGGCCTGCTCTAGACACCCTGCCTGGCCTGCTCTAGACACCCTGCCTGGCCTGCTCTAGACACACCCTGCCTGGCCTGCTCTAGACACACACTGCCTGGCCTGCTCTAGACACACCCTGCCTGGCCTGCTCTAGACACACACTGCCTGGCCTGCTCTAGACACCCTGCCTGGCCTGCTCTAGACACCCTGCCTGGCCTGCTCTAGACACCCTGCCTGGCCTGCTCTAGACACCCTGCCTGGCCTGCTCTAGACACACACTGCCTGGCCTGCTCTAGACACCCTGCCTGGCCTGCTCTAGACACCCTGCCTGGCCTGCTCTAGACACCCTGCCTGGCCTGCTCTAGACACCCTGCCTGGCCTGCTCTAGACACACTGCCTGGCCTGCTCTAGACACACCCTGCCTGGCCTGCTCTAGACACCCTGCCTGGCCTGCTCTAGACACACTGCCTGGCCTGCTCTAGACACACTGCCTGGCCTGCTCTAGACACACTACCTGGCCTGCTCTAGACACACACTGCCTGGCCTGCTCTAGACACACCTGCCTGGCCTGCTCTAGACACACACTGCCTGGCCTGCTCTAGACACACTGCCTGGCCTGCTCTAGACACACTGCCTGGCCTGCTCTAGACACCTGCCTGGCCTGCTCTAGACACCCTGCCTGGCCTGCTCTAGACACACACTGCCTGGCCTGCTCTAGACACACCTGCCTGGCCTGCTCTAGACACCCTGCCTGGCCTGCTCTAGACACACTGCCTGGCCTGCTCTAGACACACTGCCTGGCCTGCTCTAGACACACTGCCTGGCCTGCTCTAGACACACTGCCTGGCCTGCTCTAGACACACTGCCTGGCCTGCTCTAGACACACTGCCTGGCCTGCTCTAGACACACTGCCTGGCCTGCTCTAGACACCCTGCCTGGCCTGCTCTAGACACACCCTGCCTGGCCTGCTCTAGACACACCCTGCCTGGCCTGCTCTAGACACCCTGCCTGGCCTGCTCTAGACACCACTGCCTGGCCTGCTCTAGACACCCTGCCTGGCCTGCTCTAGACACCCTGCCTGGCCTGCTCTAGACACCCTGCCTGGCCTGCTCTAGACACACTGCCTGGCCTGCTCTAGACACCCTGCCTGGCCTGCTCTAGACACCCTGCCTGGCCTGCTCTAGACACCCTGCCTGGCCTGCTCTAGACACACACTGCCTGGCCTGCTCTAGACACCCTGCCTGGCCTGCTCTAGACACCCTGCCTGGCCTGCTCTAGACACACTGCCTGGCCTGCTCTAGACACCCTGCCTGGCCTGCTCTAGACACCCTGCCTGGCCTGCTCTAGACACCCTGCCTGGCCTGCTCTAGACACCCTGCCTGGCCTGCTCTAGACACCCTGCCTGGCCTGCTCTAGACACCCTGCCTGGCCTGCTCTAGACACCCTGCCTGGCCTGCTCTAGACACCCTGCCTGGCCTGCTCTAGACACCCTGCCTGGCCTGCTCTAGACACCCTGCCTGGCCTGCTCTAGACACCCTGCCTGGCCTGCTCTAGACACCCACTGCCTGGCCTGCTCTAGACACACTGCCTGGCCTGCTCTAGACACCCTGCCTGGCCTGCTCTAGACACCCTGCCTGGCCTGCTCTAGACACCCTGCCTGGCCTGCTCTAGACACCCTGCCTGGCCTGCTCTAGACACACACTGCCTGGCCTGCTCTAGACACCCTGCCTGGCCTGCTCTAGACACCCTGCCTGGCCTGCTCTAGACACACCTGCCTGGCCTGCTCTAGACACACCTGCCTGGCCTGCTCTAGACACCCTGCCTGGCCTGCTCTAGACACCCTGCCTGGCCTGCTCTAGACACCCTGCCTGGCCTGCTCTAGACACCCTGCCTGGCCTGCTCTAGACACACTGCCTGGCCTGCTCTAGACACACCCTGCCTGGCCTGCTCTAGACACCCTGCCTGGCCTGCTCTAGACACACTGCCTGGCCTGCTCTAGACACACTGCCTGGCCTGCTCTAGACACACTGCCTGGCCTGCTCTAGACACCCTGCCTGGCCTGCTCTAGACACACCTGCCTGGCCTGCTCTAGACACCTGCCTGGCCTGCTCTAGACACACTGCCTGGCCTGCTCTAGACACACTGCCTGGCCTGCTCTAGACACCCTGCCTGGCCTGCTCTAGACACACCTGCCTGGCCTGCTCTAGACACACACTGCCTGGCCTGCTCTAGACACACTGCCTGGCCTGCTCTAGACACACTGCCTGGCCTGCTCTAGACACACTGCCTGGCCTGCTCTAGACACACTGCCTGGCCTGCTCTAGACACACACTGCCTGGCCTGCTCTAGACACACTGCCTGGCCTGCTCTAGACACACTGCCTGGCCTGCTCTAGACACACTGCCTGGCCTGCTCTAGACACCCTGCCTGGCCTGCTCTAGACACACACTGCCTGGCCTGCTCTAGACACACCCTGCCTGGCCTGCTCTAGACACCCTGCCTGGCCTGCTCTAGACACACACTGCCTGGCCTGCTCTAGACACCCTGCCTGGCCTGCTCTAGACACCCTGCCTGGCCTGCTCTAGACACCCTGCCTGGCCTGCTCTAGACACACACTGCCTGGCCTGCTCTAGACACACCCTGCCTGGCCTGCTCTAGACACACCTGCCTGGCCTGCTCTAGACACCCTGCCTGGCCTGCTCTAGACACCCTGCCTGGCCTGCTCTAGACACCCTGCCTGGCCTGCTCTAGACACCCTGCCTGGCCTGCTCTAGACACACACTGCCTGGCCTGCTCTAGACACCCTGCCTGGCCTGCTCTAGACACCCTGCCTGGCCTGCTCTAGACACCCTGCCTGGCCTGCTCTAGACACCCTGCCTGGCCTGCTCTAGACACACTGCCTGGCCTGCTCTAGACACCCTGCCTGGCCTGCTCTAGACACACCTGCCTGGCCTGCTCTAGACACACTGCCTGGCCTGCTCTAGACACACTGCCTGGCCTGCTCTAGACACACTGCCTGGCCTGCTCTAGACACACCTGCCTGGCCTGCTCTAGACACACACTGCCTGGCCTGCTCTAGACACACTGCCTGGCCTGCTCTAGACACACTGCCTGGCCTGCTCTAGACACACTGCCTGGCCTGCTCTAGACACCCTGCCTGGCCTGCTCTAGACACCCTGCCTGGCCTGCTCTAGACACACACTGCCTGGCCTGCTCTAGACACACTGCCTGGCCTGCTCTAGACACACTGCCTGGCCTGCTCTAGACACACTGCCTGGCCTGCTCTAGACACACTGCCTGGCCTGCTCTAGACACACTGCCTGGCCTGCTCTAGACACACTGCCTGGCCTGCTCTAGACACCCTGCCTGGCCTGCTCTAGACACACCTGCCTGGCCTGCTCTAGACACCCTGCCTGGCCTGCTCTAGACACCCTGCCTGGCCTGCTCTAGACACACACTGCCTGGCCTGCTCTAGACACACCCTGCCTGGCCTGCTCTAGACACCCTGCCTGGCCTGCTCTAGACACACTGCCTGGCCTGCTCTAGACACCCTGCCTGGCCTGCTCTAGACACACTGCCTGGCCTGCTCTAGACACCCTGCCTGGCCTGCTCTAGACACACACTGCCTGGCCTGCTCTAGACACCCTGCCTGGCCTGCTCTAGACACCCTGCCTGGCCTGCTCTAGACACCCTGCCTGGCCTGCTCTAGACACACTGCCTGGCCTGCTCTAGACACCCTGCCTGGCCTGCTCTAGACACCCTGCCTGGCCTGCTCTAGACACACCTGCCTGGCCTGCTCTAGACACCCTGCCTGGCCTGCTCTAGACACCCTGCCTGGCCTGCTCTAGACACCCTGCCTGGCCTGCTCTAGACACCCTGCCTGGCCTGCTCTAGACACCCTGCCTGGCCTGCTCTAGACACCCTGCCTGGCCTGCTCTAGACACCCTGCCTGGCCTGCTCTAGACACCCCCTGCCTGGCCTGCTCTAGACACCCTGCCTGGCCTGCTCTACACACCCTGCCTGGCCTGCTCTAGACACCCTGCCTGGCCTGCTCTAGACACCCTGCCTGGCCTGCTCTAGACACCCCCTGCCTGGCCTGCTCTAGACACCCACTACCTGGCCTGCTCTAGACACACTGCCTGGCCTGCTCTAGACACCACTGCCTGGCCTGCTCTAGACACCCTGCCTGGCCTGCTCTAGACACCCTGCCTGGCCTGCTCTAGACACCCTGCCTGGCCTGCTCTAGACACACACTGCCTGGCCTGCTCTAGACACCCTGCCTGGCCTGCTCTAGACACACTGCCTGGCCTGCTCTAGACACCCTGCCTGGCCTGCTCTAGACACCCTGCCTGACCTGCTCTAGACAACCTGCCTGGCCTGCTCTAGATACCCTGCCTGGCCTGCTCTAGACACCCTGCCTGGCCTGCTCTAGACAACCTGCCTGGCCTGCTCTAGACACCCTGCCTGGCCTGCTCTATACACCCTGCCTGGCCTGCTCTAGACACCCTGCCTGGCCTGCTCTACACACCCCCTGCCTGGCCTGCTCTAATGATAGTGGTCAGTAGTGACGTTGTGACGTGGTGGCGGCTGGTGGTAGTGGTCAGGTGTAAGAGTAGTGGTGGCAGGCCAGCACACGAGGCCAACCAGCTCACAAAATAAACATAACAAACATTCGTGGACCTTGTGGGGAGCGCGAGAGAGGCGCCGTGGTCCGCCTCTCAACTGCTTGTTTATCACCCTCGGCAAGGTTGGTCAGCCTGCTGGCACTTCCTCTCCCCGTGGTTGGCACTCCTGATAGTTTCGCTCCCCTGAAGTTGGCACTTCCTTTGAGTTATGTTGGCAGCCTGCGGCGTTGGTCTTACAGGTCTGGGCGGCTCCCGTGTTGGTTAATTTTGCCCGAGGGGCGAGTTTATTGGCAGCGCTACTCATCTTGTGAGTGGACACACCGCCATAGTGACAGTATTGGGCAGCGCCACTCATCTTGTGAGTGGACACACCGCTAGTGACAGTATTGGGCAGCGCCACTCATCTTGTGAGTGGACACACCGCCATAGTGACAGTATTGGGCGCGCCACTCATCCTGTGTGGACACACCGCCATAGTGACAGTATTGGCAGCGCCACTCATCTTGTGAGTGGACACACCGCCATAGTGACAGTATTGGGCAGCGCCACTCATCCTGTGATGGACACACCGCCATAGTGACAGTATTGGGCAGCGCCACTCATCTTGTGAGTGGACACACCGCCATAGTGACAGTATTGGGCAGCGCCACTCATCCTGAGTGGACACACCGCCATAGTGACAGTATGGGCAGCGTCACTCATCCTGTGAGTGGACACCCGCCATAGTGACAGTATTGGGCAGCGCCACTCATCTTGTGAGTGGACACACCGCCATAGTGACAGTATTGGGCAGCGCCACTCATCCTGTGAGTGGACACACCGCCATAGTGACAGTATTGGGCAGCGCCACTCATCTTGTGAGTGAACACACCGCCATAGTGACAGTATTGGGCAGCGCCGCTCATCCTGTGAGTGGACACACCGCCATAGTGACAGTATTGGGCAGCGCCACTCATCTGTGAGTGGACACACCGCCATAGCGCATGTACAACACTCCCCAATAGGAAGAAACCCCTGGGTTGTTCATCCTGTCACTTGTACCCAACACNGCCTGCTCTAGACACCCTGCCTGGCCTGCTCTAGACACCCTGCCTGGCTTGCTCTAGACACACTGCCTGGCCTGCTCTAGCACCCTGCCTGGCCTGCTCTAGACACACTGCCTGGCCTGCTCTAGACACCCTGCCTGGCCTGCTCTAGACACCCACTACCTGGCCTGCTCTAGACACACACTGCCTGGCCTGCTCTAGACACCCTGCCTGGCCTGCTCTAGACACCCTGCCTGGCCTGCTCTAGACACACTGCCTGGCCTGCTCTAGACACACTGCCTGGCCTGCTCTAGACACACACTGCCTGGCCTGCTCTAGACACCCTGCCTGGCCTGCTCTAGACACCCTGCCTGGCCTGCTCTAGACACACACTGCCTGGCCTGCTCTAGACACCCTGCCTGGCCTGCTCTAGACACCCTGCCTGGCCTGCTCTAGACACCCTGCCTGGCCTGCTCTAGACACACACTGCCTGGCCTGCTCTAGACACCCTGCCTGGCCTGCTCTAGACACCCTGCCTGGCCTGCTCTAGACACACACTGCCTGGCCTGCTCTAGACACCTGCCTGGCCTGCTCTAGACACCCTGCCTGGCCTGCTCTAGACACCCTGCCTGGCCTGCTCTAGACACCCTGCCTGGCCTGCTCTAGACACACTGCCTGGCCTGCTCTAGACACCCTGCCTGGCCTGCTCTAGACACACTGCCTGGCCTGCTCTAGACACCCTGCCTGGCCTGCTCTAGACACCCACTGCCTGGCCTGCTCTAGACACACACTGCCTGGCCTGCTCTAGACACCCTGCCTGGCCTGCTCTAGACACCCTGCCTGGCCTGCTCTAGACACACTGCCTGGCCTGCTCTAGACACACTGCCTGGCCTGCTCTAGACACACACTGCCTGGCCTGCTCTAGACACCCTGCCTGGCCTGCTCTAGACACCCTGCCTGGCCTGCTCTAGACACACACTGCCTGGCCTGCTCTAGACACCCTGCCTGGCCTGCTCTAGACACCCTGCCTGGCCTGCTCTAGACACCCTGCCTGGCCTGCTCTAGACACACTGCCTGGCCTGCTCTAGACACCCTGCCTGGCCTGCTCTAGACACACTGCCTGGCCTGCTCTAGACACACTGCCTGGCCTGCTCTAGACACCCTGCCTGGCCTGCTCTAGACACCCTGCCTGGCCTGCTCTAGACACCCTGCCTGGCCTGCTCTAGACACCCTGCCTGGCCTGCTCTAGACACCCTGCCTGGCCTGCTCTAGACACACTGCCTGGCCTGCTCTAGACACACCCTGCCTGGCCTGCTCTAGACACACACTGCCTGGCCTGCTCTAGACACCCTGCCTGGCCTGCTCTAGACACCCTGCCTGGCCTGCTCTAGACACACCCTGCCTGGCCTGCTCTAGACACACACTGCCTGGCCTGCTCTAGACACCCTGCCTGGCCTGCTCTAGACACACTGCCTGGCCTGCTCTAGACACACTGCCTGGCCTGCTCTAGACACCCTGCCTGGCCTGCTCTAGACACACTGCCTGGCCTGCTCTAGACACCCTGCCTGGCCTGCTCTAGACACACTGCCTGGCCTGCTCTAGACACCCTGCCTGGCCTGCTCTAGACACCCTGCCTGGCCTGCTCTAGACACCCTGCCTGGCCTGCTCTAGACACCCTGCCTGGCCTGCTCTAGACACACCCTGCCTGGCCTGCTCTAGACACACACTGCCTGGCCTGCTCTAGACACCCTGCCTGGCCTGCTCTAGACACCCTGCCTGGCCTGCTCTAGACACACCCTGCCTGGCCTGCTCTAGACACACACTGCCTGGCCTGCTCTAGACACCCTGCCTGGCCTGCTCTAGACACCCTGCCTGGCCTGCTCTAGACACACTGCCTGGCCTGCTCTAGACACCCTGCCTGGCCTGCTCTAGACACACTGCCTGGCCTGCTCTAGACACCCTGCCTGGCCTGCTCTAGACACCACTGCCTGGCCTGCTCTAGACACACACTGCCTGGCCTGCTCTAGACACCCTGCCTGGCCTGCTCTAGACACCCTGCCTGGCCTGCTCTAGACACACTGCCTGGCCTGCTCTAGACACACTGCCTGGCCTGCTCTAGACACACTGCCTGGCCTGCTCTAGACACCCTGCCTGGCCTGCTCTAGACACCCTGCCTGGCCTGCTCTAGACACTGCCTGGCCTGCTCTAGACACCCTGCCTGGCCTGCTCTAGACACCCTGCCTGGCCTGCTCTAGACACCCTGCCTGGCCTGCTCTAGACACACACTGCCTGGCCTGCTCTAGACACCCTGCCTGGCCTGCTCTAGACACCCTGCCTGGCCTGCTCTAGACACACACTGCCTGGCCTGCTCTAGACACCTGCCTGGCCTGCTCTAGACACCCTGCCTGGCCTGCTCTAGACACCCTGCCTGGCCTGCTCTAGACACCCTGCCTGGCCTGCTCTAGACACACTGCCTGGCCTGCTCTAGACACCCTGCCTGGCCTGCTCTAGACCCACTGCCTGGCCTGCTCTAGACACACACTGCCTGGCCTGCTCTAGACACCCTGCCTGGCCTGCTCTAGACACCCTGCCTGGCCTGCTCTAGACACACTGCCTGGCCTGCTCTAGACACACTGCCTGGCCTGCTCTAGACACACACTGCCTGGCCTGCTCTAGACACCCTGCCTGGCCTGCTCTAGACACCCTGCCTGGCCTGCTCTAGACACACACTGCCTGGCCTGCTCTAGACACCCTGCCTGGCCTGCTCTAGACACCCTGCCTGGCCTGCTCTAGACACCCTGCCTGGCCTGCTCTAGACACACTGCCTGGCCTGCTCTAGACACCCTGCCTGGCCTGCTCTAGACACACTGCCTGGCCTGCTCTAGACACACTGCCTGGCCTGCTCTAGACACCCTGCCTGGCCTGCTCTAGACACCCTGCCTGGCCTGCTCTAGACACCCTGCCTGGCCTGCTCTAGACACCCTGCCTGGCCTGCTCTAGACACACCCTGCCTGGCCTGCTCTAGACACACACTGCCTGGCCTGCTCTAGACACCCTGCCTGGCCTGCTCTAGACACCCTGCCTGGCCTGCTCTAGACACACCCTGCCTGGCCTGCTCTAGACACACACTGCCTGGCCTGCTCTAGACACCCTGCCTGGCCTGCTCTAGACACCCTGCCTGGCCTGCTCTAGACACACTGCCTGGCCTGCTCTAGACACCCTGCCTGGCCTGCTCTAGACACACTGCCTGGCCTGCTCTAGACACCCTGCCTGGCCTGCTCTAGACACCCACTGCCTGGCCTGCTCTAGACACACACTGCCTGGCCTGCTCTAGACACCTGCCTGGCCTGCTCTAGACACCCTGCCTGGCCTGCTCTAGACACACTGCCTGGCCTGCTCTAGACACACTGCCTGGCCTGCTCTAGACACCACTGCCTGGCCTGCTCTAGACACCCTGCCTGGCCTGCTCTAGACACCCTGCCTGGCCTGCTCTAGACACACACTGCCTGGCCTGCTCTAGACACCCTGCCTGGCCTGCTCTAGACACACCCTGCCTGGCCTGCTCTAGACACACTGCCTGGCCTGCTCTAGACACCCTGCCTGGCCTGCTCTAGACACCCTGCCTGGCCTGCTCTAGACACCCTGCCTGGCCTGCTCTAGACACACTGCCTGGCCTGCTCTAGACACCCTGCCTGGCCTGCTCTAGACACCCTGCCTGGCCTGCTCTAGACACCCTGCCTGGCCTGCTCTAGACACCCTGCCTGGCCTGCTCTAGACACCCTGCCTGGCCTGCTCTAGACACCCTGCCTGGCCTGCTCTAGACACACCCTGCCTGGCCTGCTCTAGACACACACTGCCTGGCCTGCTCTAGACACCCTGCCTGGCCTGCTCTAGACACCCTGCCTGGCCTGCTCTAGACACACCCTGCCTGGCCTGCTCTAGACACACTGCCTGGCCTGCTCTAGACACCCTGCCTGGCCTGCTCTAGACACACTGCCTGGCCTGCTCTAGACACCCTGCCTGGCCTGCTCTAGACACACTGCCTGGCCTGCTCTAGACACCCTGCCTGGCCTGCTCTAGACACCCACTGCCTGGCCTGCTCTAGACACACACTGCCTGGCCTGCTCTAGACACACTGCCTGGCCTGCTCTAGACACACTGCCTGGCCTGCTCTAGACACACTGCCTGGCCTGCTCTAGACACACACTGCCTGGCCTGCTCTAGACACCCTGCCTGGCCTGCTCTAGACACCCTGCCTGGCCTGCTCTAGACACACACTGCCTGGCCTGCTCTAGACACCCTGCCTGGCCTGCTCTAGACACCCTGCCTGGCCTGCTCTAGACACCCTGCCTGGCCTGCTCTAGACACACACTGCCTGGCCTGCTCTAGACACCCTGCCTGGCCTGCTCTAGACACCCTGCCTGGCCTGCTCTAGACACACACTGCCTGGCCTGCTCTAGACACCTTGCCTGGCCTGCTCTAGACACCCTGCCTGGCCTGCTCTAGACACCCTGCCTGGCCTGCTCTAGACACCCTGCCTGGCCTGCTCTAGACACACTGCCTGGCCTGCTCTAGACACCCTGCCTGGCCTGCTCTAGACACACTGCCTGGCCTGCTCTAGACACCCTGCCTGGCCTGCTCTAGACACCACTGCCTGGCCTGCTCTAGACACACACTGCCTGGCCTGCTCTAGACACCCTGCCTGGCCTGCTCTAGACACCCTGCCTGGCCTGCTCTAGACACACTGCCTGGCCTGCTCTAGACACACTGCCTGGCCTGCTCTAGACACACACTGCCTGGCCTGCTCTAGACACCCTGCCTGGCCTGCTCTAGACACCCTGCCTGGCCTGCTCTAGACACACACTGCCTGGCCTGCTCTAGACACCCTGCCTGGCCTGCTCTAGACACCCTGCCTGGCCTGCTCTAGACACCCTGCCTGGCCTGCTCTAGACACACTGCCTGGCCTGCTCTAGACACCCTGCCTGGCCTGCTCTAGACACACTGCCTGGCCTGCTCTAGACACACTGCCTGGCCTGCTCTAGACACCCTGCCTGGCCTGCTCTAGACACCCTGCCTGGCCTGCTCTAGACACCCTGCCTGGCCTGCTCTAGACACCCTGCCTGGCCTGCTCTAGACACCCTGCCTGGCCTGCTCTAGACACACCCTGCCTGGCCTGCTCTAGACACACACTGCCTGGCCTGCTCTAGACACCCTGCCTGGCCTGCTCTAGACACCCTGCCTGGCCTGCTCTAGACACACCCTGCCTGGCCTGCTCTAGACACACTGCCTGGCCTGCTCTAGACACCCTGCCTGGCCTGCTCTAGACACCCTGCCTGGCCTGCTCTAGACACACTGCCTGGCCTGCTCTAGACACCCTGCCTGGCCTGCTCTAGACACCCTGCCTGGCCTGCTCTAGACACCCACTGCCTGGCCTGCTCTAGACACACTGCCTGGCCTGCTCTAGACACCCTGCCTGGCCTGCTCTAGACACCCTGCCTGGCCTGCTCTAGACACACTGCCTGGCCTGCTCTAGACACACTGCCTGGCCTGCTCTAGACACACTGCCTGGCCTGCTCTAGACACCCTGCCTGGCCTGCTCTAGACACCCTGCCTGGCCTGCTCTAGACACACACTGCCTGGCCTGCTCTAGACACCCTGCCTGGCCTGCTCTAGACACCCTGCCTGGCCTGCTCTAGACACCCTGCCTGGCCTGCTCTAGACACACTGCCTGGCCTGCTCTAGACACCCTGCCTGGCCTGCTCTAGACACACTGCCTGGCCTGCTCTAGACACACTGCCTGGCCTGCTCTAGACACCCTGCCTGGCCTGCTCTAGACAACCCTGCCTGGCCTGCTCTAGACACCCTGCCTGGCCTGCTCTAGACACACACTGCCTGGCCTGCTCTAGACACCCTACCTGGCCTGCTCTAGACACCCTGCCTGGCCTGCTCTAGACACACACTGCCTGGCCTGCTCTAGACACCCTTCCTGGCCTGCTCTAGACACCCTGTTTGGCCTGCTCTAGACACACACTGCCTGCCTGCTCTAGACACCCTACCTGGCCTGCTCTAGACACCCTGCCTGGCCTGCTCTAGACACCCTGCCTGGCCTGCTCTAGACACCCTGCCTGGCCTGCTCTAGACACCCTGCCTGGCCTGCTCTACACACCCCCTGCGGCCTGCTCTAGACACCCTGCCTGGCCTGCTCTAGACACCCTGCCTGGCCTGCTCTACACACCCCCTGCTTGGCCTGCTCTAGACACCCACTACCTGGCCTGCTCTAGACACACTGCCTGGCCTGCTGTAGACACCACTGCCTGGCCTGCTCTAGAT
>WNGS01159266.1:23170-41061 GCA_020271785.1 Procambarus virginalis
GCTATACCATGGCACCACACCCTGCTATACCATGGCACCACACCCTGCTATACCATGACACCACACACTGCTATACCATGACACCACACACTGCTATACCATGGCACCACACCACTGCTATACCATGGCACCACACCCTGCTATACCATGACACCACACCCTGCTATACCATGACACCACACACTGCTATACCATGCACCACACCCTGCTATACCATGACACCACACACTGCTATACCATAGCACCACACGCTGCTATACCATAGCACCAACACTGCTATACCATGACACCACACCCTGCTATACCATAGCACCACACCCTGCTATACCATGCACCACACCCTGCTATACCATAGCACCACACCCTGCTATACCATGCACCACACACTGCTATACCATGACACCACACACTGCTATACCATAGCACCACACACTGCTATACCATGACACCACACCTGCTATACCATGCACCAACACCCAGCTATACCATGACACCACACACTGCTATACCATGACACCACACACTGCTATACCATGACACCACACTGCTATACCATGACACCACACACTGCTATACCATGACACCACACCTGCTATACCATGACACCACACCCAGCTATACCATGAACCACACCCTGCTATACCATGACACCACACACTGCTATACCATGACACCACACCCTGCTATACCATGACACCACACCCTGCTATACCATGGCACCACACCCTGCTATACCATGGCACCACACCCTGCTATACCATGACACCACACCCTGCTATACCATGACACCACACCCTGCTATACCATGACACCACACACTGCTATACCATGACCCACACACCCTGCTATACCATGACACCACCACTGCTATACCATGACACCACACCCTGCTATACCATGACACCACACACTGCTATACCATGGCACCACACACTGCTATACCATGGCACCACACCCTGCTATACCATGGCACCACACACTGCTATACCATGACACCACACCTGCTATACCATGACACCACACACTGCTATACCATGACACACACACTGCTATACCATGACACCACACCTGCTATACCATGACACCACACACTGCTATACCACCCACACACTGCTATACCATGACACCACACACTGCTATACCATGACACCACACCCTGCTATACCATGACACCACACACTGCTATACCATGACACACACCCTGCTATACCATGCACCACACACTGCTATACCATGACACCACACCCTGCTATACCATGACACCACACACTGCTATACCATGACACCACACCCTGCTATACCATGACACCACACACTGCTATACCATGACACCACACCTGCTATACCATACACCACACACTGCTATACCATGACACCACACCCAGCTATACCATGACACCACACACTGCTATACCATGACACCACACCCTGCTATACCATAGCACCACACACTGCTATACCATGACACCACACACTGCTATACCATGACACCACACCCTGCTATACCATGACACCACACACTGCTATACCATGACACCACACCCTGCTATACCATGACACCACACACTGCTATACCATGACACCACACCTGCTATACCATGACACCACACACTGCTATACCATGACACCACACACTGCTATACCATGACACCACACACTGCTATACCATGACACCACACACTGCTATACCATGACACCACACACNGCCTCTGGTCTGTTCTCTCGCTCCCTTCTCTCTCTCCTTACTAAGTTTACCCATGCCCCCTACCCTGATTTTACTGACCGCTCCTGACCTGACCCTCTCCTCCGGACCCTGATCCTGACCTGATCCTGAGATTCTTTCATAAACTGTGTTCCTCTTTACCTTCATTTCTTTCTTGTTCTCTATTCCTATCCTATCTCTTTGATAATGTCTATTCTTCAGTGGAATATTCGTGGATTTTATGCCAACTTCCATGAACTCCAACTTCTAATTGCACAGTTTACACCACTTTGTGTTTGTCTCCAGGAACCAATGCTTGGTGCTCGTCCTGGTCACTTTCGTGGTTATTCCTTCCTTTCTTCCCCCCCCCCAGCTCTTGCTGGGGCCCATAACTCTACTGCTCTCTTAATTCGATCTGATATTCCCTTCGTCCCCCTCCTCCTTCCGTCCCCTATCCATTGTTCTGCTGCCCGTGTTTTTGTGGGTAAATGGTATACAGTCTGTTCCATTTATCTCCCTCCTAATGTCCCTCTTTCCCTTCCTGATCTTAAGCACCTCCTGGACTCCTTGCCAGAGCCGGTGCTCCTTTTGGGTGATTTCAACTGTCGACATTCCCTATGGGGTGATGTTCTGACAAACACCCGAGGCCGTCTTCTCGAACCGTTCGTCCTCGCTTCATCTCTATCTCTTCTGAATTCTGGTGAGCCCACTCATGTGGACTCTCGAACTCGCACCCTTTCCTGTCTTGATCTTTCTCTCTGCTCGTCGTCCCTCTACTTGGATTTCACGTGGCAGGTTCTTGATGACCTCCATAACAGTGATCATTTCCCCATCCTAGTTTCCTTTTTCTCTTTCCACCCTCCTCTTTCCTTCCTAGGTGGCAGTTTGCCAAGGCTGACTGGTGCCTATTCACCCTCCGTGCTACTCTCTCTGACCTCTCCTCTCTGCCTCTTCCTCGCGCCCTCCTCCTTTTTTATGACACAGTCTTCAATGCTGCCCTCAGCTCTATCCCTCGCTCTTCCTCCCGGGGCACCCGGAAGTGTGTTCCCTGGTGGAATGCGGACTGTGCTCGGGCTGTCCGCTGTAAGCGTGCAGCCTGGAAAAAACACCGCCGCCGGCAGACGGCTGATTCTTTTATTCTCTTTCGGAAGGCAAGTGCGGTGGCCCGTAGGACCATCCGTGCTGCTAAACGTGAGAGTTGGAAATCTTATGTTTCCACCATTTCATCCGATACTCCTCTCCCGCAGATTTGGAAGAAGGTCCGCAAGATTGCGGGCAAGTTCGTTCCGGATGTCTCGCCAGTTCTCCACCTCCGTGGGACTCTTGTGGCGGATCCAGTGAAGGTCGCGGCCGAACTGGGTTCCCACTTTTCTTCTGTTAGCTCTGGTTCTCATCTTCCCAGATCCTTCCTTCTTCGTAAGCCTGTTCTTGAATCTTATCCTTTAGATTTCCACACTCATCTCCGCCTTCCCTATAATGACCCTTTCTCTCTTTCTGAACTTCAGTCTGCCCTGGCCCTCTGCGGATCTACGGCAGCGGGCTCGGATGACGTTCATTATGAGATGCTTCGCCATCTCCCTCCGTGCACGATTCAGTATTTACTGAATCTGTATAACCAGGTCTGGGAGTCGTCGTCCGTCCCTGTGGACTGGCTCGATGCTGTTGTACTCCCTATTCGGAAACCAGGGTCTCTCGGTACGTCCCCTCAGGACTTCCGCCCTATTGCTCTCACGAGTTGTGTTTGCAAGCTGTTTGAGCGTATGGTAAATGTCCGTCTCATGTGGTTCTTGGAACACCATCACCACCTCTCTCCTTCCCAATTTGGTTTTCGCAAGTGCCGCAGCACGACTGATGTCCTGGTGAACTTGGAGGTCTATATTCGTACTGCTTTTGCTGCGAAGACCTCCGTTGTTGCTGTCCTTTTTGACCTGGAAAAGGCTTATGACACGACTTGGAGATACCATATTCTGTCCCAACTTCGTTCTTTTGGCCTTCGTGGTAATCTTCCTCTCTTCCTTCAAAACTTTCTCTCTCGTCGTACCTTTCGAGTTAGGCTTGGTGCCACTCTCTCTGCCTCTTTTCGGCAGTGTGAAGGTGTGCCCCAAGGTAGTGTTCTGAGTACTACGCTTTTTCTGGTTGCCCTCAATGGTCTCCTTTCCTCCGTTCCTTCTGGCATCTTCTCCGCTCTTTATGTTGACGATCTTACTCTTTGCTGTCGAGGTGATGATTCGCCTCTCCTTCAACGGCGGCTTCAACTTGCGATTGATGCCGTGTCCTCTTGGGCCACCAATCACGGCTTCAAGTTCTCTACTACTAAGACTTGTGCCATGACTTTTACTCGGAAGCGGGTCGTTCTTCGTCCCTCTTTGTCACTTTATGGTCATCCCCTTGAGTACAAGGATTCCGCAAAGCTTTTGGGGTTATTTTTTGACACTCGTTTGTCTTGGTCGCCCCATGTCTCTTACCTCCGTGTGGAATGCTCTAAGGCTCTTACCCTCCTTAAGGTTTTGTCCCATACTTCTTGGGGAGCGGATAGGCGCACGCTCCTCTATTTGCATTCCTCTCTCGTGCTGTCTAAGCTTGATTATGGTTGTCCTGCATACTCTTCTGCTTCTCCTTCTACTCTTCGCCGTCTTGATCCTTTGCACCATACTGGGTTGCGCCTCAGCTCTGGTGCTTTTCGTTCCACTCCTACCCTCAGTTTGTACGCTGACACTGGTTTCTGTCTCTCCAGGATCGCCGTGATCGTTACAGTCTTCGCTATCTAGCGCGATCCTTACAGCATCCTCACTCTCGCCTCTATCGTGCTTTGACTTTTACCCCTCCTGTAGTTCCTGTTCCTCTTCACCTCCTTCCTCTTTCTGTCCGTTTGTCTCGCTTACAAGATTCTCTTTCGGTTCATCTTACTAATGTTTCTCCTCGTATTGTTCCCTCCTTACCCCCGTGGAGGGTCCCCCTTCCCAAATTTTGTACTTCTCTGACCCGCATCACTAAAGCTTTTACCCCTCCTACAGTTCTGAAACGCCTCTTCCTTGAGCACTTTTCTTCTCACTCCCACTCCGTTCCCATCTTCACCGACGGGTCAAAGTCTGCTGATGGTGTGGGCTACTCTGTTGTTTTTCCTGACCAGACTTATATGTGTCGCCTTCCTCCAGAGGCTAGCATCTTCACAGCAGAACTCTATGCTATTCTCTATGCTCTTCGTCTCCTGCTTTCCCGGAGACAGTCCTCCTTCGTGGTAGTAGTTGACTCTCGTAGTGCCCTCATGGCTTTAGGGTCCTTTAATCCCGTCCACCCTGTGGTCATCGAGATTCAACATTGGCTGTTTCTTATCTCCAGTAAATTTAAGTCGGTTGCGTTTTGCTGGGTTCCCAGCCATGTTGGTGTCTCTTTAAATGAGCGTGCGGATACTGCCGCTAAGGACGCTATCCGCACTTGTCCCGTCTCCCGTAAAGGTGTTCCTTATTCTGACTTTTACCCAGTTATTCATGCCTCCATCCTTGCCCGTTGGCAGCGTTGTTGGTCTTCTGTTATTGGTAACAAACTGCGTACTCTCAAGAGTCGTGTGTCCCAGTGGCCTTCCTCCTGCCACCATAAGCGACGGTGGGAAACGGCTCTGGCTAGGTTACGTCTTGGCCATACCCGTTTAACTCACGGTCACTTAATGGAGCGCCGCCCTGCTCCTTATTGTCCGAATTGCATTGTCCCCCTTACGGTCGTACATATCCTTGTTGAATGTCCTGACTTCCAGGACGAGCGTGTGTCTTGTTTTCCGACCGCCCACCGCAGTCGTTTGTCCCTCGATAGAATTCTTGGTGACTCTGATACTTTTGATATCGTTCGCATAATGCGTTTTTGTTCTCGTATTGGCATCCTTGGTGATATTTAGCGCCCTCTGATTATCCCGCATTTTTGATGGTGCTACATAGCCTTCCCGGTTTGGTGCCTTCTATTGATAATTACTTACTTTACAGTCATGTGCTCCACACCCACCCAACTGGGCGGCAGCTTTACAGTCATGTGCTCCACACCCACCCAACTGGGCGGCAGCTTTACAGTCATGTGCTACACACCCACCCAACTGGGCGGCAGCTTTACAGTCATGTGCTCCACACCCACCCAACTGGGCGGCAGCTTTACAGTCATGTGCTCCACACCCACCCAACTGGGCGGCAGCTTTACAGTCATGTGCTACACACCCACCCAACTGGGCGGCAGCTTTACAGCCATGTGCTCCACACCCACCCAACTGGGCGGCAGCTTTACAGTCATGTGCTCCACACCCACCCAACTGGGCGGCAGCTTTACAGTCATGTGCTCCACACCCACCCAACTGGGCGGCAGCTTTACAGTCATGTGCTCCACACCCACCCAACTGGGCGGCAGCTTTACAGTCATGTGCTCCACACCCACCCAACTGGGCGGCAGCTTTACAGTCATGTGCTCCACACCCATCCAACTGGGCGGCAGCTTTACAGTCATGTGCTCCACACCCACCCAACTGGGCGGCAGCTTTACAGTCATGTGCTCCACACCCACCCAACTGGGCGGCAGCTTTACAGTCATGTGCTCCACACCCATCCAACTGGGCGGCAGCTTTACAGTCATGTGCTGCACACCCAACTGGGCAGCAGCTTTACAGTCATGTGCTCCACACCCACCCAACTGGGCGGCAGCTTTACAGTCATGTGCTCCACACCCACCCAACTGGGCGGCAGCTTTACAGTCATGTGCTCCACACCCACCCAACTGGGCGGCAGCTTTACAGTCATGTGCTCCACACCCACCCAACTGGGCAGCAGCTTTACAGTCATGTGCTCCACACCCATCCAACTGGGCGGCAGCTTTACAGTCATGTGCTCCACACCCACCCAACTGGGCAGCAGCTTTACAGTCATGTGCTCCACACCCACCCAACTGGGCGGCAGCTTTACAGTCATGTGCTCCACACCCAACTGGGCAGCAGCTTTACAGTCATGTGCTCTACACCCACCCAACTGGGCGGCAGCTTAACAGTCATGTGCTCCACACCCACCCAACTGGGCGGCAGCTTTACAGTCATGTGCTCTACACCCACCCAACTGGGCAGCAGCTTTACAGTCATGTGCTCCACACCCACCCAACTGGGCAGCAGCTTTACAGTCATGTGCTCCACACCCACCCAACTGGGCGGCAGCTTTACAGTCATGTGCTCCACACCCACCCAAATTGGCGGCAGCTTTACAGTCATGTGCTCCACACCCACCCAACTGGGCGGCAGCATGCATTACCTACAGTAAGCAAATTTTGGATACTTCGCTAAGATTCCTGGCAGTACATCATTATGAATGAAGAACTTACACATTTCTTGGACACCATTGATGGTGTTATCTCTAAATTCCGCGATTTGTTCACATTCCATTATATAATGACGCAAAGTATGCGAATAGTTCTGCTGACAGAGTTTACATTTAGTCAGATCAACATCAGCAGATGTTACAAACTGCCAGAGGTACTTGTAGCCGAGCCTAAGCCTAGCACTGGTAACATCTAGAAGTCTGCTAACATTATTGGATGACCCATAGACGAGCGGTTCTTCATCCATAATAGAATGATGATAGATGGAGCAACTGGTGTGAATTAAATTTTGCCTCAAGTAGTTTACGAGAATTTATTGATGTTCCCAGAATATTACTGCCTTCAGGCTGCTCAAAGGCAGTCCAAGTTGGTAGTCAATTCCCTCTTTACGAGCAAAAGTCTTGGCCTAGCTGGTTCCCAAGACTCCCTCCTGGAGGACATCAGAAAAATCCAGGAGCAAGGTGCAGTTTTAGGCCTCACCCTGAACCCTTCGAAATGTGAAATAATATGTTCTATCATCAGTTCTATCATGCATTCGGAAGGAATCCACAGGAGACAAACTCTGACTCCATCATTGATTATTTCACTATATCTGTGTCTAGCTTCAGAGATAAGCACGTCACAGTTATGCCTTGGGGAGCTGAGGGCAGTCAAGGATGACAAGGAGTCACTTACAATTAGCTTGTCAACTTTGGATTCATATACGCGCTCTAGTGCAAGGATTATGGCAACCAATTCTGTTTGAAGAGTGGAGGCCCAGTTACTGAGACGCGCTCCACACTCATGGGAGATGGAGCCATCTCTCCCAGTCACAACAACTGCACTTCCAGCTGCACCATGGGACTGGTGCAAGGAACCATCTCTCACTGTCACAACAACTGCACTTCCAGCTGCACCATGGGACTGGTGCAAGGAGCCATCTCTCACTGTCACAACAACTGCACTTCCAGCTGCACCATGGGACTGGTGCAAGGAACCATCTCTCCCTGTCACAACAACTGCACTTCCAGCTGCACCATGGGACTGGTGCAAGGAACCATCTCTCACTGTCACAACAACTGCACTTCCAGCTGCACCATGGGACTGGTGCAAGGAACCATCTCTCACTGTCACAACAACTGCACTTCCAGCTGCACCATGGGACTGATGCAAGGATCCATCAGTGTAAATAATCTGGGAAAGGGAGCGCTCTCTGACTAAAGCATCAATTTGGCTTAAGGCATTGTACTTTGCTTCTTGTCGAAGCAAGGCTTGTTCTTTAATCAGCTTCTTGGGTGGGAAAGGGGGGACAGTAATTTGGAAAGGAGTGATCTCCCATGGGGCAGGAAAGTGTCGTTGTTGTTGTCGCTCTTGGTGGGGGTGATGAAAGTTATACATTCTGAGCACATTGGCAGTTACAGTAATCCATTTGGAGGGATGCTGACCTTCAAGGAAGAAGGCTTGGAGGGCTTCAGTGCAGGGGTTAGGGTGGGTTAGCCTAAGCATCTTGATACCAATTAAAGCATTAATTTCAGTGATACGATCACTTACACATGAAATATTCAGTTCCTTCCTCATGTTTAGTAATTTAGTTGTACGGGGGCATCCGAGGATAATCCTCATGGCTTCGTTTTGCATCTTTTCCAGCCCTCCAAGCATTCTCTCAGGCACTAGAGCAAGCATGGGTGCAGCATAATCGATCAGAGATCTAATATATGAGAAATATTTTGACAATTCTCACATTTGCACCATAGCTTGGATGGTAGCCTGCCACAGCCTTGAGAGCACGGAGCCTCTCGCTACATTGGCGACCCAGTCTGGCTACAACATTGTGGTACAGTGGAACCTCAAGACCAAGGTATTTGTATCTGGTTACATAGTCGAGCAGAGAGCCATCATGCAACTGCATTTTGCGAACGGCCCCACCCCGCCTGGGTGGGCGTCTGTCCCACCCCGTCTGGGTGGGCGTCGGTCCCACCCCGTCTGGGTGGGCGTCGGTTCAGGATCTTTGTTTTCTCTACTGAGATGACCAAGCCTAGTTCCTGACATGTGTACAATACAGAGTTCAGAACATTTTGGGTGTTGGTATACCCATTGGTGTGGATCAGTATATCATCCGCAGGGCTAATGATGTGTTCGCTGGACCTTCTAGTTACTGAGTTTAAAAGTGCATTGATTAACACATTGAACAGAGTAGGACTGAGGACACCTCCCTGTGGAGTGCCAAGTTCAAAATCTCTCGTCATACTCCTATGCCCTTGGAACAGTACAGATGACTTCCTGTTGGATAGATAGCCTCATATCCACCGTAGAAGCCATCCTCCAACATTCATTTTAGCAAGTTCGCTCAGAATGACGTGTGGGTTAGCAGTGTCAAAGGCTGACTTAAGATCTAGGAAAGTGGTGTATGACCTATCAGTATGCAGGGTGAGGAATGTGGTAATACAGTGATGTACACTCTTTCCATGCGTAAAGCCATATATCTGGGGAGACAACACGTTATTAATTCTGTAAAGGAGACGGTTGAGAACCATCCTCTCTAGACATTTACAGAGACAACTAGTGATGGAGACTGGGCGAAAAGCACTCGGTTGGTTAGGTTTAGGAATGGGAATAATAAGACTGTTGGTCCATGACTTTGGAAGCTCCCCAGTTACATAGCTCATATTATACAATTGAAGCAAGGGATTCCCTGGAACTAGCAGAAGCATACGCAGTATGCCGTAAGTAACTCCATCCTCCCTGGGTGATGTAGCTTTGCCTTTATGTAGAGCAGAGTCTAGTTCGTATTCAGTGTGAAGCATGTCACAGTCATCCTCTTGATAAAGCAGGAAGTCAAGGAGCCTTGCTCTATCAGTATATTTAATATTAAATTCATTCTGTGTGAGTAGAGGAAGACTGTCAAAGCTGGAAGTTGTGGCCCAAGCATCAACAAGCTCATTTGCTCTGTGCAGAGGATTAGAGCACAAGATCTCTGCAGCATTGTTCCCTTTGATCTTGTTGATATCCTTCCATGCTCGACTTAGTGACGTGTGAGAATTGAGACCATTGACAGAAATTTCCCAGTCTGTCTGCCTCAGCTCTATCATACGTTCCCTGGCCTCAGCCAGAGCCGTTTGAAAGAGCTTAAGCATTTCAGCAGTGCGGGTCCTTCTATAAGCTAGTCCAATTCTTCTGGCAGTGCGTTTTAGTGCATGCAATTTAGAATCATTATAATAAGCATAAGTGCTATGACCAGTGTAATTTGGGTTACATGGCCTGGACGATGGATCAAGTGATTTTATAAGCTGCTCGATAGTACCTGTGAGCTCATTGTTAAAATCTTCAACTGATGAAGGCTCAGATGAACTGTACCATTCTGACACATGAGCAACAAGATTGTCTCGTTGATCGATGGGCACAGCCAGCCTCTTCCGCTTGAACATTCCGCCGGGGAGGATAGCGCTGCCAATGCTTAAAGTGGCTAATATGGCCAGATGATCAGACGCCATATCTGGCACTATTGACGAGGCGCACACGGTGTGGGAGACGTTGACACCCAGACATATTCGTCGGTTCAAGGTCCCCCACAATCTGTGCATCATCGTGACTACCTAATAGCGACAACAGTTGGTTGCCGTTACGATTGCTGAACTGTGAATTACCAATATTTCTATGCCTAGCGTTATAATCACCTATAATGATGGTAGGCTCAGTCTGAATACAGATAGGAAGGTCAGTATAATTAAACTTATCACTAGGAGCATACAGGTTAAAGATATTGAGGGCAGAGTTCCCCACGTAGATCCTCACACCATGATACTGAAGCCCTTCAGTTGACTTGGCTGGGAGTAGCTGGTGAGGTAGAGCCTTCTTAACATACAAAATACAAGAGTGACTGGATTTAAGGTTATAGACAACAAAGGAGGGTAATTTAGGGGGTGGAGACCTGGTGGGAACTCTGCACTCCTGAAGGCAGACGACATCAATGGGCTCGGTCGTCACTTTGTGGTGGAGATCAGGAAGTCTTTTCCTGAGTGATGCTATGTTCCAACTGAGGATACGAACCACCGTTGTATTCGGCGAGTTTGTGGAGGGATCCATAGTGATATCTAATTATTAGTCCCACTGTACAGGAGAAGGAAAAATATAACGGAAATGCTTAAGCAGACACGACTATCACAAGAAAGGAAAATAAACCTAAGCAGGGAGACAGAAGAAATAGAACAAACGTTGAAGCGATCATACGAGTCTGAGGAAATGGAATTGGAACAGAAAGCTATACAAGAGATAAAGAAAAACCAAAATATTTTTTTCACATAGGTAAAATCAAAATCAAAACCTTCACCAATATTGGACCTTTAATTACAAATGAAGGTACGTACACAGAGGATAACAAAGAAATTAGTGAAATTCTAAGAAGCCAAAGCCTGTATGAGGCTATGTTTAGCACACCAATAAACAACATGAAAGTTGATGACCCAGACAGCTTCTTTATGAATGACATTCAAGCTGCAGATAATATAACGGATATTAACACGAACTCGGAAGACTGAAAGAGAAATTGACAACATGCCCATGCACTCAGCTCCTGGGCCTGACTCATGGAATTCAATATTCATAAAGAAATGTAAAGTACCAGTAGCGAGAGCACTCAGCGTAATATGGAGAAAGAGCCTGGATACAGGGGAGATGGACCAGCAGCACTTAAATCTGCAGATATAGCTCCGTTGCACAAGGGGGGTAGTAATGCTTTGACAAAAAACTATAGACCAGTTGCACTAACATCACACATAATAAAAGGTTTTGGAAGAGTGATTAGGAAACAAATTTCTAGTTTTATGGAAAATAATGAGTTACACAACCCAAGACAAAATGGATTAGAGTGGGAAGATCCTGTCTGTCATAGTTATTCAGCCACTAATACAGAGGAGGACAGCTTGAGGCTTCAAGAAGACCTGGACAAGCTGCAGGAATGGTCAAACAAATGGTTGTTAGAGTTTAACCCAAGCAAATGCAATGTAATGAAGATAGGTGTAGGGAGCATGAGACCAGATACAAGGTATCATTTGAGAGATGAAATACTTCAAGAGTCAGAGAGAGAGAAAGATCTGGGGGTTGATATCACGCCAGACCTGTCCCCTGAAGCTCATATCAAGAGGATAACATCAGCAGCATATGCCAGGTTGTCTAACATAAGAACGGCCTTTAGAAACTTGTGTAAGGAATCTTTTAGAACTTTGCATACCACATATGTCAGACCAATCCTGGAGTATGCGGCTCCAGCATGGAGTCCATATCTAGTCAAGCATAAGACTAAACTGGATAAGGTTCAAAGGTTTGCCACCAGACTAGTACCCGAGCTGAGAGGTATGAGCTACAAGGAGAGGCTACGGGAATTAAACCCCACGTCACTGGGAGACAGAAGAGTTAGGGGGGACATGATCACCACATACAAAATTCTCAGAGGAAATGATAGGGTAGATAAAGACAGACTATTTACCACAAGGGGCACACGCACCAGGGGCCACAGGTGGAAATTGAGTGCCCAAATGAGCCATAGAGATATTAGAAAGAACTTTTTCAGTGTCAGAGTAGTAGACAAATGGAATGCATTAGGAAGTGATGTGGTGGAGGCTGACTCCATATACAGCTTCAAGTGTAGATATGATAGAGCCCAGTAGGCTCAGGAACCTGTACATTAGTTGATTGACAGTTGAGAGTCGGGACCAAAGAGCCAGAGCTCAATCCCCGCAAGCACAATTAGGTAAGTACAATTAGGTAAGTACTATGACAAAATCACAGAACCCTTAAAAGAAAAGCAAAATTCAGATGTTGTATACACAAACATTGCAAAGGTATTCGCCAAATGTGACCATGGAGTGATAGCTCATAATATGAGATGAATAGGAATAACGGGTAAAGTGGGAGTGTTGGATTTTCAACTTACTGTCAAACAGAATGCAGAGAGAGGCGGTCAATCAAATAAGATCAAGTCCAAGTGCAGTGAAAAGCTCTGTACCCCAGGGCACAGTCCTTGCACCGCTGCTAATCCTCATTCTTATCTCGGATATAGACAAAAATGCTAGTCACAGCTTCGAGTCATTCTCTGCAGATGATACAAAAATCAGCGTGACAATTTCCTGTGAAGAAAACACGAATAAACTGTAGAACCATTGAGGAGGCAGATATTAATAAGGTTTTTGATTGGCCAACTGAAAATAATATAATGTTTAACGGTGATAAGTTCCAGGTTCTGAGGTTTGGTGGAAACGAGGAAATTAAATGAAACTCAGAGTACAGGACACAGGCACAATCATAGAAGGAAAGCAACATGTAAGAGATTTAGGAATTATGATATCTGACGACCTGACATTTAGTGAACATAACCGAGCAAATATAGCGGCGGCCAGGAACATGACAGGATGGATTATGAGAACGTTCAAATCCAGAGACCCCACAGCAATGCTAATGCTATTTAAATCACTGGTGCTGTCCCGTCTTGAGTGTTGCTCGGTACTCGCTTCCCATTTCCGAGCGGGAGATATCTCTGAATTAGAGTGAATATAAAGAACATATACGGCACGCATAGACACGATAAAACATCTAAATTATTGGGTCCGTCTCAAAGCTCTCAAAATGTACTCTTTGGAAAGGAGACAAGAAAGGTATAAAATAATATATACATGGAAGATACTTGAAGGACAGGTCCCAAATTTGCACAGCAGAATAACAACATACTGGAACGAAAGATACGGAAGGAAATGCAGAATAGAACCATTGAGGAGCAGAGGTGCCATAGGCACAGTCAGAGAACACTGTCTGAACATCAGAGATCCACAACTGTTCAACACCCTCCCAGCAATCATTGAAATATTGCTGGAACGAAGGTGGGTGTATTCAAGAGGGACTAAGAAAAGTTATTGGAAGAGGTGCCGGACCAGCCAGAATGTAGAGAATATGTGGGCCTGCGGGCCGCTCCAAGCAACAGCCTGGTGGACCAAGTTTTACAAGTCGAGCCTGGTGTCAGTAGAAGAACCTGGGAGGAGAAGACCCAGGCTGTAGAAGAACCTGGGAGGAGTAGACCCAGGCTGTAGAAGAACCTGGGAGGAGAAGACCCAGGCTGTAGAAGAACCTGGGAGGAGTAGACCCAGGCTGTAGAAGAACCTGGGAGGAGAAGACCCAGGCTGTAGAAGAACCTGGGAGGAGAAGACCCAGGCTGTAGAAGAACCTGGGAGGAGAAGACCCAGGCTGTAGAAGAACCTGGGAGGAGAAGACCCAGGCTGTAGAAGAACCTGGGAGGAGAAGACCCAGGCTGTAGAAGAACCTGGGAGGAGTAGACCCAGGCTGTAGAAGAACCTGGGAGGAGAAGACCCAGGCTGTAGAAGAACCTGGGAGGAGAAGACCCAGGCTGTAGAAGAACCTGGGAGGAGAAGACCCAGGCTGTAGAAGAACCTGGGAGGAGAAGACCCAGGCTGTAGAAGAACCTGGGAGGAGTAGACCCAGGCTGTAGAAGAACCTGGGAGGAGAAGACCCAGGCTGTAGAAGAACCTGGGAGGAGAAGACCCAGGCTGTAGAAGAACCTGGGAGGAGAAGACCCAGGCTGTAGAAGAACCTGGGAGGAGAAGACCCAGGCTGTAGAAGAACCTGGGAGGAGTAGACCCAGGCTGTAGAAGAACCTGGGAGGAGAAGACCCAGGCTGTAGAAGAACCTGGGAGGAGAAGACCCAGGCTGTAGAAGAACCTGGGAGGAGAAGACCCAGGCTGTAGAAGAACCTGGGAGGAGAAGACCCAGGCTGTAGAAGAACCTGGGAGGAGTAGACCCAGGCTGTAGAAGAACCTGGGAGGAGAAGACCCAGGCTGTAGAAGAACCTGGGAGGAGAAGACCCAGGCTGTAGAAGAACCTGGGAGGAGAAGACCCAGGCTGTAGAAGAACCTGGGAGGAGAAGAACTCCCGAGCCCTCGGCAGTTATGCTACAGTTAAGTACAAGTACGTTTACTGAGACAATAAAATACATCTCTGAAGGCCAGAGTAGCCTTGGCAATTTCTACCCTCATATCCTGGTATGTACAAGAGGACCCGTGAGTACAGAGAACACTGCATAAACATCAGAGGTCTATCGTTATTCACCATCCTCCCAGCAAGCATAAGAAATATTGCGGGACCAACTGGGCTGTGGTGGGTATGTGGGCCTGCGGGCCGCTCCAAGCAACAGCCTGGTGGACCAAACTCTCACAAGTCAAGCCTGGCCTCGGGCCGGGCTTGGGCAGTAGAAGAACTCCCAGAACCCCATCAAGCAGGTATCAAACAGATAAGAGATAGGCAGGGCAAGAAGGGGCAGAACAGAGGAAAGTAGTACAATATAGACTATTGGTGCTTGCAGACAGAAATCAAACGCAGGCAACACCATCGCCTGCAGGAAGACCCTGGAGGCAATCACGTTCTCTCCTGATGGTTTGGGTCCTTGCCAGTGCCTTCAACAGCATCTCCCGCGGTAACTCACATGTACGACACCATGCGTGGAGGCGGCGGCACAGGTGGTTATCTTGAGATGATTTCGGGGCTTTAGTGTCCCCGCGGCCCGGTCCTCGAGCAGGCCTCCACCCCCAGGAAGCAGCCCGTGACAGCTGACTAACACCCAGGTACCTATTTTACTGCTAGGTAACAGGGGCATAGGGTGAAAGAAACCCATTGTTTCTTGCCGGCACCTGGACTCTCACAACCCTCACTATACAACACCCCTGGACTCTCACAACACTCACTATACAACACCCCTGGACTCTCACAACACTCACTATACAACACCCCTGGACTCTCACAACCCTCACTATACAACACCCCTGGACTCTCACAACACTCACTATACAACACGCCTGGACTCTCACAACACTCACTATACAACACCCCTGGACTCTCACAACACTCACTATACAACACCCCTGGACTCTCACAACCCTCACTATACAACACCCTGGACTCTCACAACACTCACTATACAACACGCCTGGACTCTCACAACACTCACTATACAACACCCCTGGACTCTCACAACCCTCACTATACAACACGCCTGGACTCTCACAACACTCACTATACAACACCCCTGGACTCTCACAACACTCACTATACAACACCCCTGGACTCTCACAACACTCACTATACAACACGCCTGGACTCTCACAACACTCACTATACAACACGCCTGGACTCTCACAACACTCACTATACAACACGCCTGGACTCTCACAACACTCACTATACAACACCCCTGGACTCTCACAACCCTCACTATACAACACGCCTGGACTCTCACAACACTCACTATACAACACCCCTGGACTCTCACAACCCTCACTATACAACACCCCTGGACTCTCACAACACTCACTATACAACACCCCTGGACTCTCACAACACTCACTATACAACACGCCTGGACTCTCACAACCATCACTATAAAACACCCCTGGACTCTCACAACACTCACTATACAACACGCCTGGACTCTCACAAAACTCACTATACTACACCCCTGGAATCTCACAACCCTCACCACGGCACCCACACACTGCTATAACATGACACCACATCCAGCTATACCATGGCACCACACACTGCTATACCATGACACCACATCCAGCTATACCATGGCACCACACACTGCTATACCATGACACCACATCCAGCTCTACCATGGCACCACACACTGCTATACCATGACACCACATCCAGCTCTACCATGACACCACACACTGCTATACCATGACACCACATCCAGCTATACCATGGCACCACACACTGCTATACCATGACACCACATCCAGCTATACCATGGCACCACACACTGCTATACCATGACACCACATCCAGCTATACCATGGCACCACACACTGCTATACCATGACACCACATCCAGCTATACCATGACACCACACACTGCTATACCATGACACCACATCCAGCTATACCATGGCACCACACACTGCTATACCATGACACCACATCCAGCTATACCATGGCACTACACCCTGCTATACCATGGCACCACACACTGCTATACCATGGCACCACACACTGCTATACCATGGCACCACACACTGCTATACCATGGCACAACACCCTGCTATACCATAGCACCACACCCTGCTATACCATGGCACCACACCCTGCTATACCATGGCACCAAACCCTGCTATACCATGGCACCACACACTGCTATACCATGGCACCACACCATGCTATACCATGACACCACACCTGCTATACCATAGCACCACACCTGCTATACCATGGCACCACACACTGCTATACCATGACACCACACACTGCTATACCATGGCACCACACCCTGCTATACCATGACACCATACGCTGCTATACCATAGCACCACACGCTGCTATACCATAGCACCACACCCTGCTATACCATAGCACCACACCTGCTATACCATAGCACCACACACTGCTATACCATGACACCACACATTGCTATACCATAGCACCACACACTGCTATACCATGACACCACACACTGCTATACCATGACACAACACCCATCTAACCATGACACCACACTCTGCTATACCATGACACACACACTGCTATACCATGACACCACACACTGCTATACCATGACACCACACACAGCTATACCATGACACACACACTGCTATACCATGACACCACACCCAGCTATACCATGACACCACACCCACTATCCATGACACCACACACTGCTATACCATGACACCACACCCTGCTATACCATGACACAACACCCTGCTATACCATGCACCACACCCTGCTATACCATGACACAACACCCTGCTATACCATGACACCACACCCTGCTATACCATGGCACAACACCCTTCTATACCATGACACAACACCC
>WNGS01159268.1:13421-29901 GCA_020271785.1 Procambarus virginalis
AATCTCCTCTAGGATTCTAACCCTAATTGAGATATTTCAAGAAAATTATCATTTTTTTATCAATATGGTAATGCAGAAAGAAAAAAATTAGATTTTTTTTTACATTTTTCGCTGCATTCGCCCAAGCACTTGGGCTGGACGGTAGAGCGGGGGACTCGCTTCATGCAGGTCGGCGTTCAATCCCCCGACCTCCAAGTGGTTGGGCACCATTCCTTTCCCTCCGTCCTATCCCAATCCTTATCCTGACCCTATCCCAGTGCTATATAATTAGCATATATTCACTGATTACTCATGATGGTAGTGATTAATTATTTGCGTGGTCTCATGTGGTGTTATTTCTGTGTGCAGGTTTGGGACCAGACCTCTAATATTTCCACGTGTAAATTATTATATATCTTCCATTTGGTCCAAGTGGTCCAAATGGAAGGTCCACTTGGACCACGTGGACCACATGGACCACTTAGACCTCTTGTTATTTCTACCATTCCTCCTGTCCCACCTCCATGTCTTCATATCCCAGCTCACAGAGTAGAGGAAGATACAGATTTAAAAATAAGCATCAGGATGGAAGAGATAGACAGCTTGTATCTCCCCTTCCCTCTGTTCCTTTTCCCCCCTTCCCTCTTTCTACCTCCCTGTCCCACCTTCCCCTCCCTCTCCCATACCCCCCCCCCCCCATTCCCAAGCCTCAACCTAACAAGGCGAGGCAGGAATGGATAATACATCATTTGATACACATTACAGTTTTATCAAAGGATTTCATTGAATATATTTGTAGTGGTTTAATTGTCGATGTTGCATCGTTGCCTGAGAGAGGACAGAGTTTCCCCTATTGGTAAATGAGGTATATAGAATATGGGGAGGCATTGAGGGGGCTGCAAATGCCATGCCTTGAGGGAGAGTCATTGGTCAGCCTGTGGAAGAGGGAGAGGCGAAGCTCCCGCGGTGGCCAAAGCTAATGAGCTCAGCTACTGTATAGCTCCTTGGAATTAGATTACATCTCAGAGCCTCACCTGCTATCTCACCAGCCACCTGGCTCTTCGACACCACGACGCTCACATCAACCAGCTGCTTTCCACACATATATCATTATTCCTCTCGGTTGTGTAATAATTTTTGGTGTTCTGGTTATATGTTAAAGTCCACTGCCAAACTCGTCTAGTTCCGGAACAATTTAAAGGTGGTGTTGTGATCCTGTTGCTTGTTAGTTGCTTCACCTTGATTTACAGTGTGTAGGGAATGTTGAGTTCATGTATTAGAGTCTACCTTTCTGACTTAATCATTCGAATTAATGGATTTAATAGATGAAACATAGAAATATTGACGAGGATGTAAAACTTTTTCATTATCATATGATGGTGTTCATTGTCATATAATGACAGCCTGTGATGTGATATTTATAAATCTTTTTCGATATACACCTATATGCAATTGAAGGAACATTAATTAGAATAGACAATAATTTAATTTGTTAAATTTATGAGCCTATTTTTGTCACTTATAATAATTTCAGACCAATGCACATTGGACAAAAATGCAAAAAAACTACTTATTGAATTTATAATCTCAAAGTCGGATGGGTTTACAAAATTTATTCTGAAATATGAATATTATTCGTTATTTCTTTTTCTAGAGCTAAAATTATATATATTTGCGACCATATTTTGATTAGTAATTCTTTAATAAAAATTTTCCTTTACAGTGTGGAGTGGGAGAAGAAAATATAAAGTTGAGAATGATATTGAGAGACATTGAGGGGTATTGTAGAGCGTATTGAGAAAGGTATTATAGATAGGATATTATCTACCCAATACCCAATACAACCTCTAATACCCTACACAACAATAACATGAGTTAGTTTTATGTTTTAACAAGTCTTCTGAATCTTTTGTGTTTGTATAACAATTATGTAAGCCAACAAAGACTTGATCTTTCTTATTACTTTGAGAATGTTTCTTGTTTAGTCTAGAACCAAAATGTTCTCAAACATTCACATTAGCAATGAAGTGATCAGACCACACATAGAAGGTGAGAGGGACGACGACGTTTCGGTCCGTCCTGGACCATTCCTCAAGTCGATTCAACCGACCTGGATCATTCTCAATCGACTTGAGAATGGTCCAGGACGGACCGAAACGTCGTCGTCCCTTCACCTTCTAGTGGTGTGGTCTGGTCAACAGTCTTCAGCCCCGTTATTGTGACTCCTCGCCTGCATTAGCAAATAAATATTTATAAGTAAACATAAACTTTATAAAGTGAAAATTCCTGCATCATTTACAGCTACAGATGGTCTCCATCCAGAGCCCAGCTACACACTGCATGCATACCAGCATTAGTGTGTATGTATACTGACTATGTATATGTATATTAGCAGAACAGATATTCACGTTCATGGGTTTTCTACATTTCTAACTTAATGCAGCGTTTCCAGCATATATTCCTCTAATTGCCCCACAACTAACGATTGGCCTGGGAGCTTTGGGGTCTAATTCACTGTAAATAGCAGTTCTGTTTGTAATATATGTAGGATCAAAGCCATAACGTAGATGCTGTTGGGGTCATTATTCATGTCCAGTTCGATAGCGAAGTGGTAGGTGGCACAATCACCTCTAACAGCCAACGATGCATTGCATAACATTGCAGGCATAAATCGTGCAATGCAATACACTAAATTAGAGGGTTCAGTACCGTCATACAGCCAAGTTCCAGAGAGAGAGAGAGAGTGTTTGGAGGATATTGATGTTGATAAAGTGCCTGGTTGGTTTGCCATCAATGGTTGACTGGTTCCCTTGGTTGTCTCTGGGGCATGGAAGCCTCTCTGAGGTGTTACTGGGGCATGGAAGCCTCTTGGGGCATGGAAGCCTCTCTGAGGGTGTTACTGGGGGCATGGAAGCCTCTCTGGAGGTGTTACTGGGGGCATGGAAGCCTCTCTGGGTTATCACTGGGGTATGGAAGCCTCTCTGAGGTGTTACTGGGGTCATGGAAGCCTCTCTGGGGTGTCTCTGGGAGCAATGAAAGCCTCTCACTTACCAGACAACTGATAACTGGTTCATCACAATGTTACCAAACTAACATAACCAGTTCTAGGACCAGTAACGGTTCTAGACCAGAAGAAAGACATCCACATAGAACCAGTATGCAGGTCCGGCTTGGCCCCCCTTGTCAGTTCCATACACCTGGGCTGTAGGAGACTCGAACTCTGGTCCCCTTTGTGTGTGAGGCTGCAGGTTATTTTACCCCCTCAAATAGGGGCCTGACAGCTTAGTGGACAGCGCTTGCGATTCGTAGTCTTAAGGTTCAGGGTTCGATACCCGGTGGAGGTGGAATCAAATGGACAGAATTTCTTTCACCCCTGATGCCCCTGTTCACCCAGCAGTAAAATAGGTACCTGGGAGTTAGACAGCTGCTACGGGCTGCTTCCTGGGGTGTGTAACTCAAAGGAGGCCTGGTCGAGGACCGGGCCGCGGCGACGCTAAGCCCCGAAATAACCTCAAGATAACCTCAAGATAACTTCAAGATACCCACTGCCCCTTAGGTCACCATGCCAGCAGCAAGCCAGCACCTCCAGCATTAACCTTACTAATGTGCAATTACTTTGCTTGACTCTAATTACTGCATATTGTATTATAAAATACCAAATAAATTGGAGGCTTCTACTGCCAGCACCTGATGCATATGTTCACCCCTCGGTAATTATATGCATTGAATTTTATACTATTTGTTATTTATAATGAGGGAGCCGGTCGGCCGAGCGGACAGCACACTGGACTTGTGATCCTGTGGTCCTGGTTCGATCCCAGGCGCCGGCGAGAAACAATGGGCGGAGTTTCTTTCACCCTATGCCCCCTGTTACCTAGCAGTAAAATAGTACCTGGGTGTTAGTCAGCTGTCACGGGCTGCTTCCTGGGGGTGGAGGCCTGGTCGAGGACCGGGCCGCGGGGACACTAAAGCCCGAAATCATCTCAAGATAACCTCACAAAGGTTAATAGCTCTGGTCCTTGTACACAAGTGCCACACTACACACTCTTGCCGGCTGGCAGTCTTCCTAACGATCCCCAACGTCAAAAAAATGTCGTACTAAAGTGCCGTTATCCTAACCTACCAGAGGACCTAAAACAGAAAACGGGAAAATATGTCACTTTCGCGAGCAGCTTTCATTTTCTAGTGCGACAGTTTTTGGCCTTAGAGAATACGTCAAATGCGATGCTCTATTATGAGGTCAGGTTGGGCAGTATACATATATACATACACTCATACATATACAACACACATGTTGTATACATATACAACACATATGTTGTATACATATACAACACTCTCATACATCAATTATCATCAGAAATACTGGTAATTCATATACATGTTACACATAGAAATAGGAATAATTAATGATTATTTATTACCGAAATGTATAAATAATTAATGAATATTTGATGTTTGAAATTGACAAATAATTAGCATGTATATAGAGTCATGGGCCAGTGTATGCTGGTCACTATACCTGTTGGTCACTATACCCTGCTGGTCACTATACCTGCTGGACGCTATACCTGCTGGTCACTATACCTGCTGGACGCTATACCTGTTGGTCACTATACCTGTTGGTCACTATACCTGCCGGACACTATACCTGCCGGACACTATACCTGCTGGTCACTATACCTGCTGGTCACTATACCTGCTGGTCACTATACCCTGCTGGTCACTATACCTGCTGGTCACTATACCCTGCTGGTCACTATACCTGCTGGTCACTATACCTGCTGGTCACTATACCTGCTGGTCACTATACCTGCTGGTCACTATACCCTGCTGGTCACTATACCCTGCTGGTCACTATACCTGCTGGACGCTATACCCTGCTGGTCACTATACCTGCCGGACACTATACCTGCCGGACACTATACCTGCTGGTCACTATACCTTGCTGGACACTATACCTGCTGGACACTATACCTGCTGGTCACTATACCCTGCTGGTCACTATACCTGCTGGACACTATACCTGCTGGTCACTATACCTGCTGGTCACTATACCTGCTGGTCACTATACCCTGCTGGTCACTATACCCTGCTGGTCACTATACCTGCCGGACACTATACCTGCTGGTCACTATACCTGCTGGTCACTATACCTGCTGGTCACTATACCTGCTGGTCACTATACCCTGCTGGTCACTATACCTGCTGGTCCCTATACCCTGCTGGTCACTATACCTGCCGGACACTATACCTGCCGGACACTATACCTGCTGGTCACTATACCTTGCTGGACACTATACCTGCTGGACACTATACCCTGTTGGTCACTATACCTGCTGGTCACTATACCCTGCTGGTCACTATACCTGCTGGTCACTATACCCTGCTGGTCACTATACCTTGCTGGACACTATACCTGCTGGACACTATACCCTGTTGGTCACTATACCTGCTGGTCACTATACCCTGCTGGTCACTATACCCTGCTGGTCACTATACCCTGCTGGTCACTATACCTTGCTGGACACTATACCCTGCTGGTCACTATACCTGCTGGACACTATACCCTGCTAGTCACTATACCCTGCTGGTCACTATACCCTGCTGGTCACTATACCCTGCTGGTCACTATACCTGCTGGTCACTATACCCTGCTGGTCACTATACCTGCTGGTCACTATACCCTGCTGGTCACTATACCTGCTGAACACTATACCCTGCTGGTCACTATACCCTGCTGGTCACTATACCCTGCTGGTCACTATACCTGCTGGTCACTATACCTGCTGGTCACTATACCTGCTGGTCACTATACCCTGCCCTTCACCATCCCCTGCCCTTCACCATCCCCTGCCCTTCACCATCCCCTGCCCTTCACTATCCCCTGCCCTTCACCATCCCCTGCCCTTCACTATCCCCTGCCCTTCACCATCCCCTGCCCTTCACCATCCCCTGCCCTTCACCATCCCCTGCCCTTCACCATCCCCTGCCCTTCACTATCCCCTGCCCTTCACCATCCCCTGCCCTTCACTATCCCCTGCCCTTCACTATCCCCTGCCCTTCACCATCCCCTGCCCTTCACTATCCCCTGCCCTTCACCATCCCCTGCCCTTCACTATCCCCTGCCCTTCACTATCCCCTGCCCTTCACTATCCCCTGCCCTTCACTATCCCCTGCCCTTCACCATCCCCTGCCCTTCACCATCCCCTGCCCTTCACCATCCCCTGCCCTTCACCATCCCCTGCCCTTCACCATCCCCTGCCCTTCACCATCCCCTGCCCTTCACCATCCCCTGCCCTTCACCATCCCCTTCCCTTCACTATCCCCTGCCCTTCACTATCCCCTGCCCTTCACTATCCCCTGCCCTTCACCATCCCCTGCCCTTCACTATCCCCTGCCCTTCACCATCCCCTGCCCTTCACTATCCCCTGCCCTTCACCATCCCCTGCCCTTCACTATCCCCTGCCCTTCACTATCCCCTGCCCTTCACCATCCCCTGCCCTTCACTATCCCCTGCCCTTCACCATCCCCTGCCCTTCACTATCCCCTGCCCTTCACCATCCCCTGCCCTTCACTATCCCCTGCCCTTCACCATCCCCTGCCCTTCACTATCCCCTGCCCTTCACCATCCCCTGCCATACATTGACCCCTACAAAACATGGCCCATTGTCGGGCAATAAAATCTGATTCAGAATAGATTGGTTCATGATACAAGGATGCAACAAAATCATGCAACAAAATCATACAACAAACTACAGATTGGTATTTTGCATGAGCAGCGCAGTTATTGAACATGTACCAAATTTTACCAATTCTGATATAGATTTTAGAGTTGAACTACATGACCACTTTGTGGCTATGTTTGTCTGTATGGCTGGTACAGTGATGTAGCAGAGGTACAGTGATGTATCAGAGGTACAGTGCTGTAGCAGAGGTACAGTGATGTATCAGAGGTACAGTGCTGTAGCAGAGGTACAGTGATGTATCAGAGGTACAGTGATGTAGCAGAGGTACAGTGATGTAGCAGAGGTACAGTGCTGTAGCAGAGGTAGAGTGATGTAGCAGAGGTACAGTGATGTAGCAGAGGTACAGTGATGTAGCAGAGGTACAGTGCTGTAGAAGAGGTACAGTGATGTACCAGAGGTACAGTGATGTAGCAGAGGTACAGTGCTGTACCAGAGGTACAGTGCTGTAGAAGAGGTACAGTGATGTACCAGAGGTACAGTGATGTAGCAGAGGTACAGTGCTGTAGCAGAGGTACAGTGATGTAGCAGAGGTACAGTGATGTAGCAGAGGTACAGTGATGTAGCAGAGGTACAGTGATGTATCAGAGGTACGGTGATGTAGCAGAGGTACAGTGATGTACCAGAGGTACGGTGATGTAGCAGAGGTACAGTGATGTATCAGAGGTACGGTGATGTAGCAGAGGTACAGTGATGTAGCAGAGGTACAGTGATGTAGCAGAGGTACAGTAATGTAGCAGAGGTACAGTGATGTAGCAGAGGTACAGTGATGTAGCAGAGGTACAGTGCTGTAGCAGAGGTACAGTGATGTAGCAGAGGTACAGTGATGTAGCAGAGGTACAGTGATGTAGCAGAGGTACAGTAATGTAGCAGAGGTACAGTGCTGTAGCAGAGGTACAGTGATGTATCAGAGGTACAGTGATGTAGCAGAGGTACAGTGATGTAGCAGAGGTACAGTAATGTAGCAGAGGTACAGTGCTGTAGCAGAGGTACAGTGATGTAGCAGAGGTACAGTGATGTATCAGAGGTACAGTGCTGTAGCAGAGGTACAGTGATGTATCAGAGGTACAGTGCTGTAGCAGAGGTACAGTGCTGTAGCAGAGGTACAGTGATGTAGCAGAGGTACAGTGATGTAGCAGAGGTACAGTGATGTATACAGTGATGTATCAGAGGTACAGTGATGTAGCAGAGGTACAGTGATGTAGCAGAGGTACAGTGCTGTAGCAGAGGTACAGTGCTGTAGCAGAGGTACAGTGATGTAGCAGAGGTACAGTGATGTAGCAGAGGTACAGTGATGTAGCAGAGGTACAGTGATGTAGCAGAGGTACAGTGATGTATCAGAGGTACAGTGATGTAGCAGAGGTACAGTGATGTATCAGAGGTACAGTGATGTAGCAGAGGTACAGTGCTGTATCAGAGGTACAGTGCTGTAGCAGAGGTACAGTGCTGTAGCAGAGGTACAGTGATGTATCAGAGGTACAGTGATGTATCAGAGGTACAGTGCTGTAGCAGAGGTACAGTGATGTATCAGAGGTACAGTGATGTATCAGAGGTACAGTGCTGTATCAGAGGTACAGTGCTGTATCAGAGGTACAGTGCTGTATCAGAGGTACAGTGCTGTATCAGAGGTACAGTGCTGTATCAGAGGTACAGTGCTGTATCAGAGGTACAGTGATGTATCAGAGGTACAGTGCTGTACCAGAGGTACAGGTACAGCAAATCTTTGTGTTATTCTTGTCAACATATACGTATATAATATAGTATGATATAGCGCCTTCGGGGATCGAGCCCAGCTACGCAGGGAAGGTGTTCATGAGGTGAAAGTGCTAACCCGGCATGAGAATAAAACTCATTAGAGAGTTATGAGGACAAGGCGCTGCAGGGACTTGAGGACAGAATAAAGGAACTCTGCGCTTGGAACATCGGGGGATCGAACTTCGACCCTGCAGCAAGTGAGGCTGACCAGTAAAACAGGGAATCGAACCGCGAAGATATCTTCCGTTACCCAAAAAATGTGTTGATGTACATTAAACAAATTACATATCATTGTGTAAATGATTTGATGAAAACTGCTTTGTTTTCTTCTAGAGAAAGAAATGATTTCCCAATTGTTCAGGTAATGAACAGGTAATGTAATGAACAAACTCCTCAGGTAATTGTACTCACAGGTAAGCTGAGAGACAGGTGGGAGACTCAGCCGTAGACTGACCAGCTGTGATGCTTAAGATGGCCTTGCTTAAGATGGCCTTGATTAAGATGGCCTTGCTTAAGATGGCCTTGCTTAAGATGGCATTGATTAAGATGGCCTTGATTAAGATGGCCTTGCTTAAGATGGCCTTGCTTAAGATGGCCTTGATTAAGATGGCCTTGCTTAAGATATCCTTGCTTAAGATGGCCTTGATTAAGATGGCCTTGCTTAAGATGGCCTTGATTAAGATGGCCTTGCTTAAGATGTCCTTGCTTAAGATGGCCTTGCTTAAGATGTCCTTGCTTAAGATGTCCATGCTTAAGATGGCCTTGCTTAAGATGGCCTTGCTTAAGAAGCCCTTGCTTAAGATGGCCTTGCTTTAGATGCCCTTGCTTAAGATGGCCTTGCTTAAGATGGCCTTGCTTAAGATGGCCTTGCTTAAGATGGCCTTGCTTAAGATGGCCTTGTTAAGATGGCCTTGCTTAAGATGCCCTTGCTTAAGATGGCCTTGTTTAAGATGCCCTTGCTTAAGATGGCCTTGATTAAGATGGCCTGGGGCCAGATACGTCTGGCCCCAGGCCAGCCTCGGGGAGTAGAATAACTCTCGAACCCTCTCCAGGTATTCTCCAGGTATACCTTGCCTTTATCTGACATTAAGGTAACACCACTTACCTTTCACTTCGTCAAGACATATATGTTCCTGATAACTTTTTATCTGAGATTTCCTCTGTAAATCTGAGCATCTCAAAACCTTCCTTCAACCCGTCCTCGCAAATTCGTATAGTCAATATTGACTTATTAAATACGTGCATAGGTGACATACTAAACATAATAGTTTACCTTGAAAAGCTTCATAGAAAACACCGACCTTACCTAACCTTGTTAGTATGTTAAGATAGGCATATTATTGCTTCGTAATTACAATTATTACTTAACCTATACCTATAATAGGTTAAGTAACAATTGTAATTACGAAGCAATAAGATGCTTTTCTTAACATACTAAGTAGGTTAGGTAAGGTCGGTGTTTTCTATGAAGCTTTTCAAGGTAAACTATTATGTTTAGTATGTCACCTATGCACGTATTTAATAAGTCAATATTGACTATACGAATTTGCGAGGACGGGTTGCTTCCTTGAGGCATAAGTACGTAAACAAATAGGTGTCAATCTCACGTAGATCTGGCGGTGCCGGAGCCAATACTCTTGACAGGAGCGGGCCAAAGAATCCAAGAGTGCTTGGCCAATCACCGGAGATGATCACGTTCCTTCAAGTTATTGAGTCCAGCCCCGCCTTCTATTGGAAATGCAATCTGCGTAAATCTCCCTTTGATTGGATTTAAGGAACGTCTCCAAGGAGCTAGAGTGACTCCGGGAATGCCAAGATACTCGGTCCATGGAGTAACCTTTTTTCCGTGCACGAGATCAAGCACCAAGGGCCAGATTCACGAAGCAGTTACGCAAGCACTTACGAACCTGTACATCTTTTTTCCTCAATCTTTGGCGGCTTTGTTTGCAATTAGTGAACAGTTAATGAGCTCCGAAGCACCAGGAGGCTGTTTATAACAATAACAACAGTTGATTGGCAAGTTTTCATGCTTGTAAACTGTTTAATAAATGTAACCAAAGCCGTCAAAGGTTGAGGAAAGTTGTACACGTTCGTAAGTGCTGGCGTAACTGCTTCGTGAATCTGGCCCCAGGTTCGTAAGTGCTTGCGTAACTGCTTCGTGAATCTGGCCCCCAGGTTCGTAAGTGCTTGCGTAACTGCTTCGTGAATCTGGCCCCAAGTTCGTAAGTGCTTGCGTAACTGCTTCGTGAATCTGGCCCCCAGGTTCGTAAGTGCTTGCGTAACTACTTCGTGAATGTGGCCCCCAGGTTCGTAAGTGCTTGCGTAACTGATCCGTTTTTCTGGCCCCAGGTTCGTAAGTGCTTGCGTAACTGCTTCGTAAATCTGGCCCCCAGGTTCGTAAGTGCTTGCGTAACTGCTCCGTGAATCTGGCCCCCAGGTTCGTAAGTGCTTGCGTAACTGCTTCGTGAATCTGGCCCCCAGGTTCGTAAGTGCTTGCGTAACTGCTTCGTGAATCTGGCCACCAGGTTCGCAAGTGCTTGCGTAACTGCTTCGTGAATCTAGCCCCAGGTTCGTAAGTGCTTGCGTAACTGCTTCATGAATCTGGCCCCCAGGTTCGTAAGTGCTTGCGTAACTGCTTCGTGAATCTGGCCCAAAGTTCGTAAGTGCTTGCGTAACTGCTTCGCGAATCTGGCCCCCAGGTTCGTAAGTGCTTGCGTAACTGCTTCGTGAATGTGGCCCCCAGGTTCGTAAGTGCTTGCGTAACTGCTTCGTGAATCATGCACCTGGCCCGTAGGAGGCTGAGTCACGTGACTCGGAGCCTCTCAATCATAAAGTTCTGTATTGTTAAGCTGTTAAGTTATCTGTAATGTGGCTTTAATCTTGTAATATTATTATCTCTCCGATATGACACTTTTAATTTGAATAAATTCACTTTGCAATATCTTCACTTTATTATCATCACTTTAGCAACTTAATTCTGAAATGTGATTTACATTATATTGGGCAAGTTATAATATATCTTGAGACCAATTTAAGATAATGTGACAATTTAAGATAATATGACCCAACTTAAGATAATATGACAATTTAAGATAATGTACAAAACTTAAGATAATATGATCAACTTAAGATAAAATGGTTAACAGCCAATATAGAAAGTAATATTACCTCATTCTTGCAAGAAATCATCTGAAGTCATCCCCAATTAACTCCTGAGCCCGAACCGCCCCTCAGTTAACAATCTGGTATCCAATTAGCGTCGGGCTAAACACGGGAGGGACAGAATGCTTAGACGGATAAAAAAACACTAGAGGCAATTGTCCTGTATCACATGTGGTTAGTTAAGCCTTTAACAAGTTCAGAGATAAGCGCTTGTGGGGTTAAGTCCACTACGGGCTCACCATAGCCCGTGCTACTTGGAACTTTGCGTTCCTGGTAGCGATTCTTAAAGAACAACGACATTGTAGGGTTATGTTTAAGTCTTATTCATCATTGGTTATTCATAAGAGTTCCGCCAAATTATTTAAATTGATTATCAGTAATTTTGAGGTTTTGATACATAGTGAAGGTCATGCTGCTTCTGTGGGCTATCTCCATATTCTTGGTACAGTGTGGGCTTGTAAACAATATATTCTTGGTCCAGTGTGGGCTTGTAAACAATATATTCTTGGTCCAGTGTGGGCTTGTAAACAATATATTCTTGGTCCAGTGTGGGGGCTTGTAAACAATATATTCCTGGTCCAGTGGGCTTGTAAACAACATATTCTTTGTCCAGTGTGGGGTTGTAAAAATATATATTTGGTCCAGTGTGGGCTTGTAAACAATATATTCTTAGTACAGTGTGGGCTTGTAAACAATATATTCTTGGTCCAGTGTAGGCTTGTAAACAATATATTCCTGGTCCAGTGTGAGGTTGTAAACAATATATTCTTGGTCCAGTGTGGGCTTGTAAACAATATATTCCTGGTCCAGTGTGAGGATGTAAACAATATATTCTTGGTCCAGTGTGGGCATGTAAACAATATATGCATCTTCCGGCTTAACCTAGATTACTGTTTACTAGCTACTGTTTTCTCTTTTTCTTATGGCACGTTTAAGGACCGTTCGTCAAGGGTGGAGCAAGAAGGCGGCATATATCAGGGGGCAGGTGCCCCTAATGTCTGGGCAGGAGCCCCTAATGTCTGGGAAGGTGGACGGCTGTAAACATTAGCGCCTGGGAACATGTGTTCAAAAACCCACCATTTACACATGTTAAAAAAAAACATTTACAGACCTCTGCTTGGCTCTCCACGTCACCAGATGATGAGGAGTAGAGACTTTCATCTTGCAACACAGTGTTGCAACAGTGTCCATCGCTGAGATGAGCGAGGAAACACTTGTTGCAGTGTTGATTACAGAATGATCGAGACAGGTGTTGTTATGGCCTGTCTCACACACCCTCAACTTTACGACCAGCTGAGTCGACATTTGTCATGTGGGACAAATGTGTTTATTGTGGCTGATGAAGAGGTCGTAAATGGCCAAGCTTACGACCATTTGGGCTCCGCACGACCTTCGCTTAGTGGCCTTAATTGACCGTGGTCACGGATATCCTGAGTGAGGCTACGTGAGTGTACACTTAGGTAGCCTTGTGCTACATTAGTCTACCTGGGCACTGTACCCGAGGTCCTCTATAGCAGCCATTTAGGCAGCCTTTCTTAGCTCTCTCAGCCTCTCCTGGTAGGTGCTACAAGCAGCCTTTATTTACTATGTCATACAACTTGTAGAACATACCAGGTTAGCCTTTCATTTACAACACCTGTAGCTCTGAGGTTCTACAGCTGCCTGTAGCTCTCTTTACAGCTGTCTGTAGCTCTCTTTACAGCTGTCTGTAGCTCTCTTTACAGCTGTCTGTAGCTCTCTTTACAGCTGCCTGTAGCTCTCTTTACAGCTGCCTGTAGCTCTCTTTACAGCTGCCTGTAGCTCTCTTTACAGCTGCCTGTAGCTCTCTTTACAGCTGCCTGTAGCTCTCTTTACAGCTGCCTGTAGCTCTCTTTACAGCTGCCTGTAGCTCTCTTTACAGCTGCCTGTAGCTCTCTATACAGCTGCCTGTAGCTCTCTTTACAGCTGCCTGTAGCTCTCTTTACAGCTGTCTGTAGCTCTCTTTACAGCTGCCTGTAGCTCTCTTTACAGCTGCCTGTAGCTCTCACATGGGATTTCTTAACGGCAAAACTTCATAGAGGTAAGAACATAATTAGGATATCTCACCTTGAGGTTACCTTGAGGTGCTTCCGGGGCTTAGCGTCCCCGCGGCCCGGTCGTCGACCAGGCCTCCTGGTTGCTGGACTGATCAACCAGCCTGTTTGCCGGAGCATGGATTGTGAAGGATTGTGAGCATGAACGAGAGAACACCTCACCCCACACTACTGAGAGCTAGAGACTACCTTAAGACCTTAACTAAGAGCGTTAAGAGCTAGACCTTGACCTTAAGAGCTGGACCTTGACCTTAAGAGCTGGACCTAGACCTTAACAGCGGTCGTTTGATCATGCACCAACTTACAGCTTGCTACTTGTATATGCCAGCCTATTAGCATGTAATTTAGGAACAAAATAAAGATAAGATAAAAAGCGAGCAAGATAGCTAAAAAATTAAACAAAAATATTAAATAGATATGGTAAAAAATAGACCTGGTAAACAATAGACCTGGTAAACAATAGACCTGGTAAACAATAGACCTGGTATACAATAGACCTGGTAAACAATAGACCTGGTATACAATAGACCTGGTAAACAATAGACCTGGTAAACTATAGACCTGGTAAACAATAGACCTGGTATACAATAGACCTGGTAAACAATAGACCTGGTATACAATAGACCTGGTAAACAATAGACCTGGTAAACAATAGACCTGGTATACAATAGACCTGGTAAACAATAGACCTGGTAACAATAGACCTGGTATACAATAGACCTGGTAAACAATAGACCTGGTAAACTATAGACCTGGTATACAATAGACCTGGTAAACAATAGACCTGGTAAACAATAGACCTGGTAAACAATAGACCTGGTAAACAATAGACCTGGTAAACAATAGACCTGGTATACAATAGACCTGGTAAACAATAGACCTGGTAAACAATAGACCTGGTATACAATAGACCTGGTAAACAATAGACCTGGTATACAATAGACCTGGTAAACAATAGACCTGGTAAACAATAGACCTGGTATACAAAGACTTGGTAAACAATAGACCTGGTAAACAATAGACCTGATAAACAATAGACCTGGTAAACAATAGACCTGGTAAACAATAGACCTGGTATACAATAGACCTGGTAAACAATAGACCTGGTATACAATAGACCTGGTAAACAATAGACCTGGTAAACAATAGACCTGGTAAACAATAGACCTGGTAAACAATAGACCTGGTAAACAATAGACCTGGTAAACTATAGACCTGGTATAACAATAGACCTGGTAAACAATAGACCTGGTAAACTATAGACCTGGTATACAATAGACCTGGTAACAATAGACCTGGTAAACAATAGACCTGGTAAACAATAGACCTGGTAAACAATAGACCTGGTAAACAATAGACCTGGTATACAATAGACCTGGTAAACAATAGACCTGGTAAACAATAGACCTGGTATACAATAGACCTGGTAAACAATAGACCTGGTAAACAATAGACCTGGTAAACAATAGACCGCCTTTCAACTCTATAACCCAGTCCACAGGTTCCTGAGACGACCTTGTGAAAGCTGAACAAAACATTACAATAATATTCCCATGAACTTGGTGATTTATTCAGGAGATATCAAGGTTATCTCTCTTTTTTTCTTATCTTTTGGCAACCCATTCAGATAATTATGTGTGACTAACTCTCGCATTTTTCCTTTGGAGATAATGAGCACGAACTACAGGAGGTTGGAAAGGGAACTACAAAAGCCGATCTGGTTGGAATTTGCTGTTGTTATTTTTAATATAGTGTTTAGGATCCTCTCGGACGTAAGTTCGAGCTCTCGTCACGGGGATCCGGTCGGCTCAGCGGACAGCACGCTGGATTTGTGATCCTGTGGTCCGGGTTCGATCCCAGGCGCCGGCGAGAAACAATGGGCAGAGTTTCTTTCACCCTATGCCCCCTGTTACCTAGCAGTAAAATAGGTACCTGGGTGTTAGTCAGCTGTCACGGGCTGCTTCCTGGGGGTGGAGGCCTGGTCGAGGACCGGGCCGCGGGGACACTAAAGCCCCGAAATCATCTCAAGATAACGGCCCTTGTGAATTTGTTCATAGAGTTTAGCCACTGCCTTGACAGCTGCTAGTGGAAGGCGTTAAGTAAGATAAAAAGGGATATAGCTATCTCTACTAGCTATCCAGGTAGGATATAGCCAGACAGGTGGGATATGGTTATCCAGCTGGGATATAGCCAGCCAAGGGAAGGTTGTGCCCAGCCAGCTGTGAATGGACACGGTGGCCAGAATATAAATGGCATTCAGCTGATGAATTTTGCATGAGGAGCGCTTGTCACAAACCTTGCCACGGAAAGATGAGGTGAGACCTCAAGTGGGAATTATGAGGAACGAACCTTCCCCCCCCCCCCCTCCTCTCAATACTCATTGACTCACACTGGAGTTATGAGGAGATTTTGACGGTGAAGAGATGGTGAGACGGTGAATTTGTCTTTGAAAATGTAAGGAGGGACCTTACGAAACGCATGACTAGGCATCAGACACAATGAAAAGTTAAAATGAACTTTGGAGAGTTAATTTTTCAACTTTCAGGCTTCAGTGAAGAAAAACATAAGGAATTGAGAAGATTCGCGACAGAACCTAATCTAAACGTTTCTATCGTTTTAAATGATATATACATATATATATATATATATATATATAATATATAATATAGGGGACCCATAGCCTCGGAGAAGAAAATAAAACGTATTCAGAGGATACCTTGTGGTTTCTCACTGAACACTAATATTTTCTTCTCCTACCACCCCCAT
>WNGS01159269.1:0-14241 GCA_020271785.1 Procambarus virginalis
TTCACACATAAGTGTGAACTCTTAATCACTACCTATGTCTTAACTGTACTCTGCAACATCATAGGCGATATTCGTCTACATTTGCTCGTATTTTCGCTCATTGCTCCTATTTTTCTGTTATTCATAAACCCGATCAAACCATCCTAACCTAACCTAACCTAACTTATTATTTATAACAAACAAATACATTCTACAGACCAGTTGCTGTCATTGTTTAGTGACATCACGAAAAGCGATCTCAGGTATAGGGATAAGGTATTGTTGGCCATTAGCATATAGGTGTCAAGGTATCACAGCACCAACTTTTCAAACTATGTGTGACGTCACCAGATGACCAATGCGGGCTTTAGTGTCCTAGCTGTATATGTACTGTATTTGGTGTTATTATTCAAAAATGGATAGACTAGCCATCCCCCACCTAACCTAATCAGAGGTTTAAGAATATACATTTTAATCATCCGCAACTGTAATCATTATTTAGTGATAAGTTCAAAAGTATAACAGCAACCCAAATGTCGTACTGCAATTTAAGCAGAATCGTACATCTGGCAGCATAGCAGGTAAGATGAACATTAGAATAAAGGCAACTGCAGAAGTCCTATTGGCCCATACGAGGCAGCTCCTATATATTTTCACCCAATCTCATTCATATTCATGTCCACCTTATGCTTAAAACAACCAAGGGATCTCACTAAAAGTAATAGTTTACAAAATAGTTTTAATAAATAGCTCTCATTCTAGTTGTATACACAACAGCAATTATGAAACCCTATAGCTAGATATCGTACTATAATCCACAAGTAGTTACCGCACATCTAGCAGCACAGCGGATTAGTAGTTGTGTTCATAGGCTAGTCAACTGTCCTCACATCCATCAAATAGCAATCCAAATGTCGCACCTCAATTCATCCATCTAGCAACTCAGCTGGATGCTAACCACTATATTCATAGGCTAATCATTTCTACGCCTCAAAAAAAATCCTAGTCTTGCTACGCAAATCAGCTGACATGTTTCTAAACCAACACTCGCAAATACAAGCATACATACCTACACATACTCCACAACCCATAAATTCATAGAGAACAGCCTAGTTTTTTCCACCATTTCCCCATTAATCAGATGCAATTTATGCCATACACAGAAAATACAGCATTTACACACCAAATATGCCATTTATGCACATAATATATTATTTACACTCAAAATACATCATCACACAAAAATATATCATTTATAGACAAAAATATGACATTTACATACAAAATATGTCAGTTGCACAAAAATATACCATTTGCACAAATATTGCATTTGCACTCAGAGTATGACATTTACACAAAGTATGGTATTAGCACAAATATAGCAAATTGCTTATACATTTAGAAATATAAAATGCGCTTTCACTAAAATTACACAATTTCGCATACATAATTTTCACAAAATACCCACACATTGGCTCATAAACCAAATTACACACCATAAAGATCTATTTTTTCATATTACAGTGCTTACACAAAATACACAATTTGCACACAAAAATACAGTTGCACCAGTTCCACTTCAACAAATTAAAAAACACAACTTGCATAAATGCACTATTAGCACAAAAATTATTATAAAACATGGACAATTATTTCACAATTTGTGTAATTATTTTACATCTTTGCACAATTAATACAAGCAAACTTGCTATATAATTACTCAACTTGCACAATGACAATCAATACACAAAGGTAAAAATAAACAATTCGTCCATATGCAATTACACAACATGCGCAATTAATACACAACTTTCACAAATATTACACATCTTTCATAATTAGTACACAACTTGCACAAAATACATATCTAGCACAAATACGTACAATACATAACTACCCCAAATATGAAAATACACAACCAGCACAAATACACGATTTACACACAAATACAATTACGACATTTACACAATTAATACACAACTTGCTAAAAAATATAATCAATACACAACTTAACAAAATATGAACAATACATAACTAGCACATATTCATTAAATACACAATTTCCACAAATACACATACAAAAAATATATACAATTAATACACAACTTGCACAAAACAATACACAATTTATTTAAATATAATCAATACATAATTGCAATAATCATACAACTTATGCAAAATACATAATCTGCACAATTAATACACAAGTATACTAATTGTGCTATATATGTACAAATACAAACACAACCAACTAGGTCAAACAATACACAATTTGCATTATATTTTTCTAGGTATATTTAGGACATTAATTATAATATGCTGAGTGTAACCAACTCCCCAAAAGTCAGAATTTTACATATAAAAATGGTACATATGACTTCCTATGAGCACAATACAAAACACATTCATTTGCCATTAATATTTCAACTTTATTAGTGCTAAACTATTCATCAACATATGTCCATTGTTTGTAATGTCTTATTAATACCTTCCTTGTTACATCCTCTCCAATCAGACCACCCCAATTTATTTATGCCAACCATCTAACAGACTTATTTGTTCTAGCCTTAGTTATGTTAGGGCAGGTGGGGTTAGGCAAAGTCAGTATTTTCTATGATAATTTTTAAGCAAATTTGCTATATCTTATCAAAATGCATCCTATTAAAACCTAAATTCAGCTAAATCTGTCAAAAATATACTTATTCTACACAAATTTGCCTAAATTCAACCTATCAAAAGCTGAACTAACTAAATATGAGCATCCCATATCCTCACATACAAGCCTATGTCGCCTCTGTCCATACATTACATGAGTTGGCCATATAGCTCAAACCTCAAATAGGAAAATTTACACTATTTTATAAACATGCTAGTTCATTATCCCTAAGATATTATATATCCTTCCCTACGCGACCTCACCTAACCTGACCTAGCATATCCAAACCTAGATTTAGTTCATTTTGGTAAAATTTAAGCTATTCCCACATAAATTCGACCAAATTTAAGACAATTCCTGCCAAATATACCCAAATGTTGTGTATCACAGCACTGCCAAAGCCCATTTTTTACCTACATTTTCTCCTATTCCATCCTACCCTATGCAACCTTTCCTAACCTAACCTAGCATATCCAAACCAAGATTTGGTTAAAGTTGATGAAATCTAAGCTATTCCCACCTAAATTTTACCTAATTTAAGACAATTTCCACCAAATATATCCAAATGTTGTGTATCATAGCACTGTCAAAGCCTATTTTTTCTCCTATTTCCATCCTACCCTACACAACCTCACCTAACCTAACCTAGCATATCCAAACCTAGATTTAGTTCAAGTTGGTAAAATTTAAGCTATGCCACCTAAATTTGACCTAATTTAAGACAATTGCCACCAAATATATCCAATGTTGTGTATCATAGCACTGTCAAAGCCCATTTTTTCTCATATTTCCATCCTACCCTACACAACCTACCTAACCTAACGTAGCATATCCAAACCAAGATTTGGTTAAAGTTGATGAAATTTAAGCTATTCCCACCTAAATTTGACCTAATTTAAGACAATTTCCACCAAATATACTCAAATGTTGTGTATCATAGCACTGCCAAAGCCCATTTTTAACCATATTTTCTCCTATTCCATCCTACTTATGCAACCTTACCTAACCTAGCATATCCAAACCTGGATTTTGTTAAAGTCGGCGAAATTTAAGCTATTCCCACCTAAATTTGACCTAATTTAAGACTAATTTCCACCAAATATACCCAAATGTTGTGTATCATAGCACTGCCAGAGCCCATTTTTTCTCCTATTTCCATCCTACCCTACACAACCTTACCTAACCTAACCTAGCATATCCAAACCTAGATTTGGTTAAAGTTTGGCGAAATTTAAGCTATTCCCATCTAAATTTCACATAATTTAAGACAATTTCCACCAAATATATCCAAATGTTGTGTATCATAGCATCGCCAAAGCCCATTTTTACCTACAATTTCTCCTATTCCCTCCTACCCTATGCAACCTTACCTAACCTAACCTAGCATATCCTAACTTAGATTTTGTTAAAGTCGGTGAAATTTAAGTTATCCCACATAAATTTAACCTAATTTAAGACAATTTCCACCAAATATACCCAAAATGTTTTGTAACAACACGGCCAAAGCTCATTTTAGCTGAGTTTCACCTATTCCAACCCACCCTAGACAACCCTACCCATCCTCACCTGGCATATCCAAAGTTTGATTTGATTAAAGTTGGCAAAATTTATGCCTTTCCACCTAANCATAGCACTGCCAAAGCCCATTTTTAATCATATTTTCTCCTATTCCATCCTACCTTATGCAACCTTACCTAACCTAGCATATCCAAACCTGGATTTTGTTAAAGTCGGCGAAATTAAGCTATTCCCACCCAAATTTAACCTAATTTAAGACTAATTTCCACCAAATATACCCAAATGTTGTGTATCATAGCCCATTTTTTTCTCCTATTACCATCCTACCCTACACAATCTTACCTAACCTAACCTAGCATATCCAAACCTAGATTTAGTTAAAGTCGGCGAAATTTAAGTTATCCCACATAAATTTAACCTAATTTAAGACAATTTCCACCAAATATACCCAAAAATGTTTTATAACACAACACGGCCAAAGCTCATTTTAGCTAAGTTTTCACCTATTCCAACCCACCCTAGCCAACCCTACCCAGCCTCACCTGGCATATCCAAAGTTAGATTTGATTAAAGTTGGCAAAATTTATGCCTTCCCACCTAATTTCAACCTAATTTAAACCATTTTCCACCGAATTTACCCAAATGTTTTGTATCTTAGCATAGCCAAAGTTCATTTCACCCAAGTTTTCACCTATTCCATCTTACCCTACACCACCTTACCCAACCTGTCCTAGCATATCCCAAGCTAGATTTGATTCAAGTTCATGAAATTTATGCTTACTCACCTAAATTCAACCTAATTTACGACAATTTCTACAAAATATACCCAAAATGTTTTTGTAACATAGCACAGCCAAAGACCATTTTAGCCAAGTTTTCACCTATTCCAGCCTACCCTAGACAACCCTACCTAACCTAACCTAGCAGATTTGATTAAAGTTGGGGGAAATTTAAGCTATCGCCACCAAATTGGAGACAATTTCCACCAAATATACCCAAATGATGTGTATCATAGCACAGTCAAAGCCCATTTTACCCACATTTCCACCCATTCCATCTAAACCTGGACCTAACCTTTGATACGACATATACTCAGAGAAGTGATGTTATTTGGATATGAACCCAAATGCCCGTGCCTAACCTGCAAGAGTCTTGGAGCTTTGTTGAATATTTTATCAATATTCTTCGAAAAGTAAAGTTTTGGATATGAACCTATCCGCACTGTGCCTAACCTACTAGGTTCTTTGTTGAACATTGTAACCATATTCATAGAAAAGTGATGTTTTGGATATTGTCCTAACAGCCCCTTTCCTTTAAAACTTGGAATTGTGTTCAATATTGTGGCTATATTGTTGGGTAGGTGTTTTGTTTTTACACTTCAACCCAACCGTCCTGGACCTAACCTCCCTTTATCCAATTTCAAATTTATCGTAAATATGGGAGGAACGTGTTGTTTATGCATCAACCCAACCACCCTGGACCTAACCTCTGATACACCGATCTTGGTTCAATATTGCATCATATTCGTAGCATTTTTTCACATCAATACAACCATCCTCAACCTAACCTCTATTACCTGGTGAGGGAGGTTAATGGACAATAAGATAATAATGGGAATTTTCTCTACATCAGTTCAACTTAACCATCCTTAACCTAACCTTAGTTAGAAAGGGATATAACTCACCAAAACTGTTTAATTACCATTTACCCAATTTTCCTTATCCTAACCCATAACCAGAGGGTTTAGACCCCCCTTACCTCGAAATTATACTATATATATTTAAGGTAGGTATATATTTTCACATATAAACCTAACATTCCCTAATTCAACCCTATACTATAATTTCGAGGTAAGGGGGGTCTAAACCCTCTGGTTATGGGTTAGGATAAGGAAAATTGGGTAAATGGTAATTAAACAGTTTTGGTGAGTTATATCCCTTTCTAACTAAGGTTAGGTTAAGGATGGTTAAGTTGAACTGATGTAGAGAAAATTCCCATTATTATCTTATTGTCCATTAACCTCCCTCACCAGGTAATAGAGGTTAGGTTGAGGATGGTTGTATTGATGTGAAAAAATGCTACGAATATGATGCAATATTGAACCAAGATCGGTGTATCAGAGGTTAGGTCCAGGGTGGTTGGGTTGATGCATAAACAACACGTTCCTCCCATATTTACGATAAATTTGAAATTGGATAAAGGGAGGTTAGGTCCAGGACGGTTGGGTTGAAGTGTAAAAACAAAACACCTACCCAACAATATAGCCACAATATTGAACACAATTCCAAGTTTTAAAGGAAAGGGGCTGTTAGGACAATATCCAAAACATCACTTTTCTATGAATATGGTTACAATGTTCAACAAAGAACCTAGTAGGTTAGGCACAGTGCGGATAGGTTCATATCCAAAACTTTACTTTTCGAAGAATATTGATAAAATATTCAACAAAGCTCCAAGACTCTTGCAGGTTAGGCACGGGCATTTGGGTTCATATCCAAATAACATCACTTCTCTGAGTATATGTCGTATCAAAGGTTAGGTCCAGGTTTAGATGGAATGGGTGGAAATGTAGGTAAAATTGGCTTTGACTGTGCTATGATACACATCATTTGGGTATATTTGGTGGAAATTGTCTCCAATTTGGTGGCGATAGCTTAAATTTCCCCCAACTTTAATCAAATCTGCTAGGTTAGGTTAGGTAGGGTTGTCTAGGGTAGGCTGGAATAGGTGAAAACTTGGCTAAAATGGTCTTTGGCTGTGCTATGTTACAAAAACATTTTGGGTATATTTTGTAGAAATTGTCGTAAATTAGGTTGAATTTAGGTGAGTAAGCATAAATTTCATGAACTTGAATCAAATCTAGCTTGGGATATGCTAGGACAGGTTGGGTAAGGTGGTGTAGGGTAAGATGGAATAGGTGAAAACTTGGGTGAAATGAACTTTGGCTATGCTAAGATACAAAACATTTGGGTAAATTCGGTGGAAAATGGTTTAAATTAGGTTGAAATTAGGTGGGAAAGGCATAAATTTTGCCAACTTTAATCAAATCTAACTTTGGATATGCCAGGTGAGGCTGGGTAGGGTTGGCTAGGGTGGGTTGGAATAGGTGAAAACTTAGCTAAAATGAGCTTTGGCCGTGTTGTGTTATAAAACATTTTTGGGTATATTTGGTGGAAATTGTCTTAAATTAGGTTAAATTTATGTGGGATAACTTAAATTTCGCCGACTTTAACTAAATCTAGGTTTGGATATGCTAGGTTAGGTTAGGTAAGATTGTGTAGGGTAGGATGGTAATAGGAGAAAAAAATGGGCTATGATACACAACATTTGGGTATATTTGGTGGAAATTAGTCTTAAATTAGGTTAAATTTGGGTGGGAATAGCTTAAATTTCGCCGACTTTAACAAAATCCAGGTTTGGATATGCTAGGTTAGGTAAGGTTGCATAAGGTAGGATGGAATAGGAGAAAATATGGTTAAAAATGGGCTTTGGCAGTGCTATGATACACAACATTTGAGTATATTTGGTGGAAATTGTCTTGAATTAGGTCAAATTTAGGTGGGAATAGCTTAAATTTCATCAACTTTAACCAAATCTTGGTTTGGATATGCTAGGTTAGGTTAGGTAAGGTTGTGTAGGGTAGGATGGAAATAGGAGAAAATAATGGGCTTTGACAGTGCTATGATACACAACATTTGGATATATTTGGTGGAAATTGTCTTAAATTAGGTCAAATTTAGGTGGGAATAGCTTAAATTTCATAAACTTTAAGCAAATCTTGGTTTGGATATGTAAGGTTAGGTTAGGTAAGGTTGCATAGGGTAGGATGAAATAGGAAAAAATGGGCTTTGGCAGTGCTGTGATACACAACATTTGGTTATATTTGGTGGAAATTGTCTTAAATTAGGTCAAATTTAGGTGGGAATAGCTTAAATTTCATCAACTTTAACCAAATCTTGGTTTGGATATGCTAGGTTACGTTAGGTAAGATTGCATAGGGTACGATGGAATAGGAGAAAATGTAGGTAAAAATGGGCTTTGGCAGTGCTGTGTTAAACAACATTTGGGTATATTTGGCGGGAATTGTCTTAAATTTGGTCGAATTTATGTGGGATAGCATAAATTCCATCAACTTTAACCAAATCTAGGTTTGAATATGCTAGGTTAGGTTAGGTAAGGTTGAATAGGGTAGGATGGAATTGGAAAAAATGTAGGTAAAAATGGGCTTTGGCAGTGCTGTGATACACAACATTTGGATATATTTGGTGAGAATTGTCTTAAATTAGGTCGAATTTAGGTTGCATAGCTCAAATTTTACCAACTTGAACTAAATCTAGGTTTGGATATGCTAGGTCAGGTTAGGTGAGGTCGTGTAGGAAAGGATATATAATATCTTAGGGCTAATGAACTAGCATGTTTATGAAATAGTGTAAATTTTCCTATTTGAGGTTCGAGCTATATGGCCAACTCATGTAATGTTTGGAGAGAGGCGACATAGGCTTGTATGTGAGGATATGGGATGCTCATATTTAGTTAGTTCAGCTTTTGCTAGGTTCAATTTAGGCAAATTTGTGTAGTATAAGTCTGTTAGATGGTTTGCATAAATAAATATGGGTGGTCTGATTGGAGAGGATGTAACAAGGAAGGTATTAATAAGACATTAAAAACAATGGACATATGTTAGATGAATAGTTTAGCATTAATAATGTTGAAATAATAATGGAGAATGAATGTGTTTTATATAGAGCTGATCGGGAGTCATATGTACCATTTTTATATGTGAAATTCTAACTTTGGGGGAGTTGGTTAAACTAAGCATATTATAATTTATGTCCTAAATATACCTAGAAAAATATCATGCAAATTGTGTATTGTTTGACCTAGTTGGTTGTGTTAGTATTTGTACATATATAGCACAATTAATATACTCGTGTATTAATTGTGCAGATTTTGCATTTTGCAAAAGTTGTATGATTATTGAAATTATGTATTGATTATATTTCCATAAATTTTGTGTTGGTTTGTGCAAGTTGTGTATTAATTGTATATGTGTTTGTATGTGTATTTGTGGAAATGGTGTAGTTGTGTATTGAATGAATATGCGCTAGTTATGTATTGTTCAATTGTGTATTGATTTTATTTTTGAGCAAGTTGTGTAAATGTCGCAATTGTATTTCTGTAAATCGTGTATTTATGCTAGTTGTGTATTTTCATATTTGGGGTAGGTATGTATTGTACGTATTTGTGCTAGATATGTATTTGTGCAAGTTGTGTAATAATTATGAAAGATGTGTAATATTTGTGAAAGTTGTGTATTAATTGCGCATGTTGTGTAATTGCATATGGACGAATTGTTTTATTTATACCTTTGTGCATTGATTGTCATTGTGCAAGTTGAGTAATTATATAGCAAGTTTTCTTGTATTAATTGTGCAAAGATGTATAATAATTACACAAATTGTGTGATAATTGTCCATGTTTTATAATAATTTTTGTGCTAATAGTGCATTTATGCAAGTTGTGTTTTTAATTTGCTGAAGTGGAACTGGTGCAACTGTATTTTTCGTGTGCAAATTGTGTATTTTGTGTAAGCTCTGTAATCTGAAAAAAATATATCTTAATGGTGTAAGTGTATTTGGTTTATGAGACAATGTGTGGGTATTTTGTGAAAATTATGTATGTGTAATTGTGTATTTTTAGTGAAAGCGCATTTTTGATTGTCTAAATGTATAAGACTTTTGTTATATTTGTGCAAATACCATACTTTGTGTAAATGTCATACTCTGTGTGTACATGCAATATTGTGTAAATGGTATATTTTTGTGTGTGCAACTGACATATTTTGTATGTAAATGTTATATTTTTGTGTGATGGTATATTTTGAGTGTAAATATTATATTTTGTGCATAAATGACATATTTGGTGTGTAAATGCTGTGTTTTCTGTGTATGGCATAAAATGCATCTGATTAATGGGGAAATGGTGGCAAAAAAATCAACTATTCTCTATGAATGTATAGGTTGTGGAGTATGTGTAGGTATGTATGCTTGTATTTGTAATTGTTTGTTTAGAAACAAGTTACCTGATTTGCGTAGTACGACTAGGATTTTTTTGAGGTGTAGAAATGATTAGCCTATGAATATAGTGGTTAGCATCCAGCTGAGTTGCTAGATGGATGAATTGAGGTGCGACATTTGGATTGCTATTTGATGGATGTGAGGATAGCTACTAATCCGCTGTGCTGCCAGATGTGTGGTAACTACTTGTGGATTATAGTACGATATCTAGCTATAGGGTTTCATAATTGCTGTTGTGTATAAAACTAGAATGAGAGCTATTTATTAAAACTATTATTGTAAACTAATACTTTAAGTGGGATCCCTTGGTTGTTTTAAGCATAGGGTGGACATGAATATGAATGAGATTGGGTGGAAATATATAGAAGCTGCCTCGTATGGGCCAATAGGACTTCTGCAGTTGCCTTTATTCTAATGTTCATCTTACCTGCTATGCTGCCAGATGTACGATTCTGCTTAAATTGCAGTACGACATTTGGGTTGCTGTTATACTTTTGAACTTATCACTGAATAATGATTACAGTTGCGGATGACTAAAATGTATATTCTTAAACCTCTGATTAGGTTAGGTGGGGAAGGTTAGTCCAGCCATTTTTGAATAATAACACTAAATTCACATGCCAGTAGGACGCTAAAGGCCGCATTGGCCATCTGGTGACGTCACACATAGTTGACCAGTCAGGTGCTGTGATACCTTGACACTTATATGCTAATGGCCAGTAATACCTCATCCACATACCTGAGATCGCTTTTTGTGATGTCACTAAACAATGTCAGCAACTGGTCTGTAGAATGTATTTGTTTGTTATAAATAATAAGTTAGGTTAGGTTAGGTTAGGATGGTTTGATCGGGTTTATGAATAACAGAAAAATAGGAGCAATGAGCGAAAATACAAGCTATTGTAGCTGAATATCGACTCTGGTGAAGCACAGAGTATAGGTGAGGTATTGGTAGTGATTAAGAGTTCACACTTATGTGTGAACCTCCTATAGGACCGGCATTAGCACGTTGGCTGGAAGCTCATTGGCGGCTTACAGCGCATTAGGGATGACTGCAGAAGGTCTTATTTTAAAACATGAGAGACTTGCTTTTACTGAATGAATATTTGAATTTGTTATATGCTACAGCACGGTGTGGGGGAGGTTTGTTTTTTGAGAGAATGTGAGATGTGCATATATATTTATGTACGTGCATATATATTTATGCGTTATGCAGCAATATTGGATTAGTACTGAAATTGCATTGAAGTCACCATGCCTGGCAGGAGACTGTTTTCATACAAATGGATGATAGTGGGTTTTCATATTTATTTGTCCTATGCTACATAAGCAATCTCTAAAGAAAGATTGACAAAGCTTAAATTACATTCTCTAGAAAGGCGAAGAAATGGATGAGACATGATAGAGCTGCGAATGATTGGACATGATAAACTGGGATATTCATAGGCTATGAAAATTATCAACACTGGACAGAACATGAAATAATGGGCATAAATTGCAATGAGTTTTAGATTTAGGAAAAAGACCTGGGTAAATACTGGATTGGTAACAGGGGTGAACTCATTTCTTATGTTGATATGAAATCTTAGCTATAAAATGATCTTAGACAATGGGAAACAGCCTTAATACCTTATTGAGAAAAAACGAGCATATAATGGTTAGCGCTATTGCACATTAGGCTTGACAGAAGACAGCATTTGAATCCCCCTTTGCTATAAATATTGAAAAAATGGGAATAAATACACTATAACAGAAAACGGACTTAAAACAGGGGAGATGAAGACAGGGTGACCATTAGCAATGCCTGTGCGGGGTCGCTGAGGCAACGAAAAACACACGACTCATAGCCCGGCTTTTTAATCCCCTTAAACGTGCCTGTGCAGGTTCCCTGAGCGGCTAGCTGGTGACGTCATTGACCATTATTGATGCCTGTGCATGGGTCAGCGGGGTAACCAAAAATGCACGACTCATATTGGTGCAGTTTAAATCCACGGGGGAAAAATTCATAACTCAAATCGATGCAGTTGACATCCACGGTAAAAAATAACGAAAAAAAACACACGGCCCAAGCACTGGCTCGTCACCATTTGTAACGAAAAACACACGACTCAAATCACGGCTGTCGCCATTTGTAACGAAAAACACACGACTCATAACGCTGCAGTCGGAAAAAGCAAAACTGCAGCGATATGAGTCTTCTTACACTACTACTCTGGTCCTGTAAAGTGTTGGTAACTATAGGACCCTCTGGTCCTGTAGAGTGTTGGTAACTATAGGACCCTCTGGTCCTGTAGAGTGTTGGTAACTATAGGACCCTCTGGTCCTGTAGAGTGTTGGTACCTATAGGACCCTCTGGTCCTGTAGAGTGTTGGTAACTATAGGACCCTCTGGTCCTGTAAAGTGTTGGTAACTATAGTGCCACTGGTCCTGTAGAGTGTTGGTAACTATAGGACCCTCTGGTCCTGTAGAGTGTTGGTAACTATAGTGCCACTGGTCCTGTAGAGTGTTGGTAACTATAGGACCCTCTGGTCCTGTACAGTGTTGGTAACTATAGGGCCACTGGTCCTGTAGAGTGTTGGTAACTATAGGACCTCTGGTCCGGTAGAGTGTTGGCAACTATAGGGCCACTGGTCCTGTAGAGTGTTGGTAACTATAGGGCCACTGGTCCTGTAGAGTGTTGGTAACTATAGGGCCACTGGTCCTGTAGGGTGTTGGTAACTATAGTGCCTCTGGTCCTGTAGAGTGTTGGTAACTATAGTGCCTCTGGTCCTGTAGAGTGTTGGTAACTATAGGACCACTGGTCCTGTAGAGTGTTGGTAACTATAGTGCCTCTGGTCCTGTAGAGTGTTGGTAACTATAGTGCCTCTGGTCCTGTAGAGTGTTGGTAACTATAGGGCTACTGGTCCTGTAGAGTGTTGGTAACTATAGGGCCACTGGTCCTGTAGAGTGTTGGTAACTATAGGGCCACTGGTCCTGTAGAGTGTTGGTAACTATAGGGCCTCTGGTCCTGTAGAGTGTTGGTAACTATAGGCCACTGGTCTTGTAGAGTGTTGGTAACTATAGGGCCACTGGTCCTGTAGAGTATTGGAAACTATAGGACCCTCTGGTCCTGTAGAGTGTTGGTAACTATAGGGCCACTGGTCCTGTAGAGTGTTGGTAACTATAGTGCCACTGGTCCTGTTGAGTGTTGGTAACTATAGGGCCTCTGGTCCTGTAGAGTGTTGGTAACTATAGGGCCACTGGTCCTGTAGAGTGTTGGTAACTATAGGGCCACTGGTCCTGTAGAGTGTTGGTAACTATAGGACCACTGGTCCTGTAGAGTGTTGGTAACTATAGTGCCTCTGGTCCTGTAGAGTGTTGGTAACTATAGTGCCTTTGGTCCTGTAGAGTGTTGGTAACTATAGGGCCACTGTTCCTGTAGAGTGTTGGTAACTATAGGGCCACTGGTCCTGTAGAGTGTTGGTAACTATAGTGCCTCTGGTCCTGTAGAGTGTTGGTAACTATAGGGCCTCTGGTCCTGTAGAGTGTTGGTAACTATAGTGCCACTGGTCCTGTAGAGTGTTGGTAACTCTGGTGCCACTGGTCCTGTAGAGTGTTGGTAACTATAGGGCCACTGGTCCTGTAGAGTGTTGGAAACTATAGGACCCTCTGGTCCTGTAGAGTGTTGGTAACTATTGGGCCACTGGTCCTGTAGAGTGTTGGTAACTATAGGGCCACTGGTCCTGTAGAGTGTTGGTAACTATAGGGCCACTGGTCCTGTAGAGTGTTGGAAACTATAGGACCCTCTGGTCCTGTAGAGTGTTGGTAACTATTGGGCCACTGGTCCTGTAGAGTGTTGGTAACTATAGGACCTCTGGTCCTGTAGAGTGTTGGTAACTATAGGGCCACTGGTCCTGTAGAGTGTTGGTAACTATAGGACCTCTGGTCCTGTAGAGTGTTGGTAACTATAGGGCCACTGGTCCTGTAGAGTGTTGGTAACTATAGGGCCTGTTGTGAAGGGTCTGTTGTGTA
>WNGS01159271.1:5367-16171 GCA_020271785.1 Procambarus virginalis
ATTCAATTTATCAATACAATCGGAAGCATTGAAATAGAATTCATAACATACTTAGTATATCGTGTGTGTTGCTAATATATGCAATAGATGGCGCTGTTTTGGAAAAAAATCATGTATTTACCTGTCACAGGTGTGGCAACTATATAGTAGGTATATAAAAACAGGCGCATATTCGAATGGAACGTTGTGTCAGAATTTCAAAGCATTCGGTGAAGAACTTTGGGAGCTTAAAGCATGTGTTGCTCATGTGTCCAACAGATGGCGCTGTTTTTCCAAAAAAGCAGGTTTTTTCCTATCACAGATGAGACAGTATATAGTAGGTATATGAAAACACACGCCTATTCCAATGCAACGTTGAGTCAAAATTTCAAAGCAATCATTAAAGAGATTTTTCAAAAAACCTCTTTACAAATGAAAAAAAAATCTTTACAAAAAGAAAAAAGTTAAAAAAAAAACATGTTTTTCCCGTCACAGACGTGATATCAATATAATATGTATATAAAAACCTGTTCGGATGCAAATGGAACACTGTATGATTTTTTATGCTATCGGTTCAGAACTTTCGGAGATTACCGATTTTGAGGACACGAACATATACATTTTATGTATATACAAGAAAGCTCAATTCCAATGCAATTCACACAAAATAATTAAATCAAAACGAAAATAAATCTAAATCTATGAAAAATCAATTTATCAATGCAAACATTGAAATGGAATTGTAACATATTTAGTATAGATTGTGCGATCCTCTTAAATGCAACAGATGGCGCTGGTTTTCAAGAAATACATAGTTTTACCTGTCACAGGTGTGGCATCTATACTTATACTTACGAAATGAATGGTATGGTAAACAACACAGCTCAATTCCAACACAATGTCACACAAAATAATTCAATAAAAAATAAATTAAATCGAAACCTATGAAAATGTAATTTATCAATGCAATCGGAAACATTCAAATGGAATTTGTGACATATTTAGTATAGCGTGCACGTTGCTATTATGTGCAACAGATGGCGCTGTTTCTCAAGCACGCATGTTTTTACCTGTCACAGAGGTGGCATCTATACATTAGGTAAAAAGAAGACGCACATATTCAAATGGAATGTTGTGTCAGAATTTCAAAGCAATCGGTGAAGAACTTTGGACATTTCAGCGTGTGTTGCTCTTACATCCAACAAATGTTGTTGTTTTTAAAAAAAAAACATGTTTTCTCTAGTCACAGGTAAGGCTTGTATATAGTAGGTATATAGAAACACGCGCCTATTCGAATGCAACGTTGTGTCAAAATTTCAAAGAAATCGGTATAGCGGTTTCGAAGATTTCTCTCACATGAAAGACACATGATAAACAGTTTATAAAAAAAAAATGTTTTTTTTCCGTCACAGACGTGACATCAACATAATCTGTATATAAAAACCTGCTCTGATGCGAATGGAATATTGTGTGAAAACTTTAAAGCAATCGGTGAAGAACTTTCGGAGATTAGCGATTTTGAACAAATGTACATTTCCATTTTTATTTATATAGATATATATATTTTATTCTTGTATACATATGTATAACGACTGTCCGACGACTTTGAAATCCTCCCTTAACTCCTTCTCCTTCTCCCACCCTGGAGTACCGACTCTCGCGCCAGTGTTACCATGTCTTACCAATACGAATTCTTTGTACACATATTATTGAATCATGATAAAATATGTAATGTACTTAATTATTGATATATGTTATTATGTAAGGTTGTGTATTATAGTCTGTATTTGTTCTATATTGAATTAGAAGTTCTTGATCTAGTTATGTCTGAATATGAGCTTGAGATATTTGAACGCTGAGGGGTCAATTGACTCATGGAGATCGGATACTGCCCCGGCGAGGTTGGCTGAAGGCGGCACTACTCTCTCATCATCTAAGGCGAGCGCATGTGTGGCGTTACGGTCCGGGGATTGTGACTTTATTTGTGTTATTTAACTGCTAGAATTTTTCCCATGTTGTTGTAATGTATTGCCATGGATCATTTCTACTCTTGTGCATCAATTATACCAGGTGGTAGGTGCTGTTATGTGCCTTAGTGAGGTGGTTTTCTGAGGAACTTAATAATGCCATTGTTGCTGTATATGATATTTTTTCTCATACCTCATGTGTTATTGGTTGAGACGCCACCACCCTTTATTGGTATTAGCAGCATATAGGTGTTTGTGTCCCACTGCGCCAGGATAGAGCCTGGTGTCAGCAGGTGCTGCTTGTATGCATTTTCCAGACCTGTTTGTTGATCATGCCCAGTGGTTGGGAAGCTGGATAAAGTAATTGTGTGTGAGTTAGTAGACGGTATTATTTTGTAATGTTATGTGGATTGATATTAATGCCCAGTAAACTGGAATATTTTTTGCTAGCCTTTCACTCCCTAGAACATTGATTGAAATTTGGCAGGCTATGTGTTCCAGTGATGTTGAAGGTTACTCCCTCTCTTAACACTAAAGTGTTGGGGGGGGGGGGGGGGTCTTGTCCATGAGCTCGTAACATTAATGGGAGCCTAAGTTCCTGATCTCAGTCATGTAACTCCTGTTGTTCAGGATCTTTATGATGCAACTTCTGTGTTCATGACCATTATTGTTGTAATCCTTGTGTTCAGGATTAATAATCATTGTATGACACATTAGACTAATCCATGATTTATTTCTAGTTTGTTGTGCCTATTTGAAGTGAATGCTCCGGTATCCTTTGATTGAAGACACTTTGATGACTTGAGTCTCTGAGTATGATTCAGCTTGCAGTCCTATGTGAACTTAATAAATACTGCACTTGCAACGCTGCACGACAGAGATAAGTGTACATGGTTGTTGCAGGTGGGCATTGCTAATCGAGTATATTCTTATTTTGGTATAATAATGTGTGTAGAAAGGGTCTAATTAATTTATAATTAATATGGAGCAATTAGTAAATGAGATTTTGCTTAATCCATCAGTGGATAGGATTAGGACCTTAACTAAATCAGTATTGATTGTATGGAAGGAACCCTAGAGTTAGAAGTGGCACACAGAATGACTAAAGCTAAATTACTGAGAATAATTTTTCTGCTGTCATGACATCATGAACTCAGCATCGCTGACCAATCAAAGCTTTGCCATTTTCAATCAAGAGTCTAATGGAATTAATTAAAAAAGGTTAATTACAACAACGCCATTTTAGTGGGGCATATATTAGGTCACCGTAAAACTAACATTTATATATAGTTGATGCACACTAAAGCTGATACTTTCATCAGAAAGAAGAGAGCGTCAATACATAGCTCAACTAGTAGTCACATACAACAGTGATTTGCTAGTTGAGTTGACAACTGTTAACTCAACTAGCAAATCGGCTAGCCATTTAGTAAGTAATTATCAAAAGAAGGCACCAAACCGGGAAGGCTATGTAGCACCACTAAATGTACGGAATAATCAGAGGACGCTAAATATCACCAAGGATGCCAATACGAGAACAGAAACGCATAAGGCGAACGACATCAAAAGTATCCGATTCACCAAGAATTCTATCGAGGGGACAAGTGATTGCGAGGGACGGTCGGAAAGCAAGACACACGCTCGTCCTGAAAGTCAGGACATTCAACAAGGATACGCACGACGGTAAGAGGGACAATGCAATTTGGAGAACAAGGAGCTGGGCAGTGCTCCATTAAGTGACCATGGGTTAAGCGCGTATGGTCAAGACGCAACCGCGCCAGAGCCGTTTTCCACTGCCGGTTACGGTGACAGGAGGAAGGCCACGGGGACACACAACGCTTAAGAGTACGCAGTTTGTTACCAACAACAGAAGACCAACAACCCTGGCAACGGGCAAGGATGGAGGAATGAATAACCGGATAAAAGTCGGAAAAAGGAATACCTTTATGGTATTTTTTTTTTAAACGGGACAAGAGCAGATAGCCTCTCTAGTGGCAGCATCCGCACGCTCATTTAAAGAAACACCAACAGGCTGGGAACCCGGCAAAACTCCACGGATTTAAATTTACTAGAGATAAGAAACAGCCAATGTTGAATCTCGACGACTACCGGATGGACAGGATTAAAGGACCCGAGAGCCATGAGGGCACTACGAGAGTCAACTACAATCACAAAGGTGAATTGACAACGAGAAAGCAAGAGACGGAGAGCATGGAGAATAGCATAAAGTTCTGCTGTGAAGAAGCTAGTCTCCGAAGGGAGGTGACACATATAAGTGTAGTCAGGAAAAACAACGGAGTAGCCCACACCGTCCGCAGACTTAGACCCATCGGTGAAGACGGTAACGGAGCGGGAGTGTGAAGAAAAGTGTTCAAGAAAAAGGCGTTTCAGAACCGTAGTAGGAGTAAAACCTTTAGTAACGCGGGTCAAAGATGTACAAAACTTCGGAAGGGTCCGAACTGGAGGGTCCGAAGTGCTCCCGTGGAGGGTCCCTCCACGGGAGCAAGGAAGGAACAATACGAGGAGAAATAAGAGAAAGACGAATGAAAGAGAGGCCGGTAAGCGAGATAGCCAGACAGAAAGCGGGAGTTGGTGAAGAGGAACAGGAACTACAGGAGGGTTAAAAGTCAAAGCACGACAAAGGCGAGAGGAAGGATTTTGCAAGGATCGTACCAGATAGCAAAGACAGTAGCGATCATGGCGGTCCTGGAGAGATAGGAATCCAGTGTCAACATACAAGCTGAGGCTGGGAGTCAAACAAAAGGCACCAGAGCTGAGGTGCAACCCAGCATGGTGCAAAGCATGAAGACGGCAAAGAGTAGAAGAAGAAGTGGATGAGTAAGCAGGGCAACCATAACCGAGTTTAGACAGGACGAGTGAGGAATGGAGAGAGAGGAGCGTACGCCTATCCACCCCCCAAGAAGTATGGGACAAAACCTTAAGGAGAAAAAGGACCTTAGAGAATTCAGCGCGGAGGTAAGCAATATGGGCTGACCAAGACAAACGAGTGTCAAAGATTAACCCCAGAAGCTTAGCGGAATCCTTGTACACAAGGGGATGTCCATAAAGCGACAAAGAGAGACGAAGAATGACACACTTCAGAGTAAAAGTCATGGCACAAGTCTTAGACGCAGAGAACTTGAAGCCATGATCAGAGGCCCAAGACGACATGGCATCAATCGCAAGTTGAAGCCGCCGTTGAAGGAGAGGTGAATCATCACCCCGACAGCAAAGGGTAAGTGTAAAGATGATGAAGATGAGTTGTGTAAGATGTCAGAAGTTGACACACTTCACGGGAAGTGTGAAGAGCTTCGTGCTTCGTCGGGAAGCACGAAGAAGAGATAGTGAAGATGAGTGATAGCCAAGATGGTGAAGTGAGAAGAGACAGTATGTGCAGTGAGATGCTTACTAGCACTATGGAAGATGTGTAGACTCGCTGTGTCCTGTTGCTTAGGTACTCTCTTATCCAGGAGAGTATCTTCTCTTTCACTCCTGCCTGCTTCTTCAGTTTGTGCACTAGTCTCTTATGTGGTACTGTGTCAAAAGCTTTCTGGCAGTCCAGAAATATGCAGTCTGCCCAGCCCTCTCTATCTTGCCTAATTTTGTTGCCTAGTCATAGAACTCAATTAATCCTGTTAGGCATAATTTGCCATCTCTGAACCCATGTTGATGTTGTGTTACAAAGTTCTTCCACTCCAGATGTTCCACTAGATTTTTTCGCACAATCTTTTCCATCATCTTGCATGGAATGCAAGTTAGGGACACTGGCCTGTAGTTCAGTGCCTCCTGCCTATCACCCTTCTTGTATATTGGAACTACATTGGCCGTCTTCCAAGTTTTTGGCAGTTCACCTGTTACCATGACTTGTTGTACACCATGGAGAGTGGTAGGCACAGAACTTCTGCTTCTTCCTTTAGAATCCATGGTGATATTCCATCCCGGCCTATAGCCTTTGTCACGTCCAAATCTAGAAGATGCTTCCTCACCTCCCCACTGGTAATCACAAACTTCTCCAGTGGTGTCTGGTTTGATGTTCCCTCCCATATCTCTGGGACTTCTCCTTGCTCTGAGGTGAAGATTCCTGGAATTTCTTATTGAGTTCCTCGCACACTTCCTTGTCGTTTGTAGTGAATCGTTCTGTCCCTATCCTCAGTTCATTACCTGTTTTTTCACTGTTTTTTCCTTCTGATGTGACTATGCAGCAGTTTCATATATGCAGTATGCAGTGTTCATTCCTGGCGCTCTGGTATCTTTCTCTGCTCTCTAGAGTCCTGTTGTTTCTATAATTTCTTTACGCCCTTTTACTTAGCTGCTTTGCTAGCTTGCAACTCTGATTAAACCATGTGTTTCTCATCTCCATTTCATTTTTTTCCTTTTGGACTGGCACGAACTTGTCTGCTGCCTCCTTCCCCTTTTGTGTGATGTAGTCCACCATGTCTTGAACCATCTTTCCCCTGAGCTCTGTTTCCCAAGCTTATTCAGTTCAGAATTTTCTCATCTTCTCATATTTTCCCTTCCGGAATGCCGACGTCTTTTTTTTGTCCCTTCCCTGAGTGCATTAACCCTTCTTCGGCCAAATATTCAAACAACAGTACACTGTGATCACTCATACCCATGGGGGCTTCAAGAACGATTTCCCTTATGTCTGAATCGTTGAAAGTGAATACTAGGTCGAGTCTTGCTGGTTCATCATTGCCTCTCATTTTCGTGGGACCCTTGACATGCTGACTTAAAAAGTTTCTAGTCACCTCCAGCAGTTTCACTCTCCATGTTTCCCCACCTCCATGTGGTTCCCTGTTTTCACAGTCTATCCTTCCATGATTAAAGTCCCACATGATGAGCAGATGGGATAGATTTCTACAGGTAGCAGCAGCTGCTCTCTCAATGATAATGTTAACTGCCATGTTGTTCCTGTCATACTCTTGCCTGAGTCTTCTTTCATTTGGTGGTGAGTTATGTATCATTGCTATTACTACTCCTGGTCCTCCCATCGTCATGGTGCCTGTTATGAAGTCCTGAACCCTTCGCAGCCTGGAATAATCATCTCCTTGAAACTCCATTCCTTTCTCATCAGTGGAGCCTCTCTGCTTCCTCCCCTTCCTTCCCTCTCTTTCCTTATTACAGTGTAGTCCTGAAGAAACACCGCATTTGTTATGATTCCTGAGAGTTTTGTTTCTGTGAGTCCAATTACATCTGGGTTTACTTCTTGTGTTCTTGCCCTAAGTCCACTTGCTTTGTTTTTAATCCCATCTATGTTTGAGTTCATGGCCTTGAAGCTGACTTCTGTCCATTCTCAGTTTCTGTTGATTCCACTGGAGTTGGGGGGCAAGGGATATCTGGGATGGGTGTGACTAGGAAGGAGGACCTGGGCGGTCTTGGGTGTGAGGGGGGCTGGGAGGATCTGGAACATGGCGGCTATGGGGGGGTCTGACATAATGCGGCTGAGGGGGGTCCGGGGTTAGGGGTTAGTGGGGGAATGGGATGGGGGAGCTGGAGTGGCATGTGGTGAGAGGTCACGGGTTGGGGTATGCAGGGTAGACTGGGGTGGGTTGACAGGAAGGTCAGGGGTTTTTGAGTGGAGGGGAACCTGGGGAAAAGGGCAGGGAAGGAAGGGGTGGGGTAGGGAGAAGATCTTGGGTGGGGAAACTGGGAAAGGCACAGGCTGGAGAAACAGGGGTGCAGGAGCAGTGAGGATCTGGGGTAGGGGTTGGGGAAGAAAAAGGGCATGGGGGGAACATGGGGGGTCTGGGGTCAGGGAACATGGGGGGCATGGTCCGAAGGGAGGACTTTACTGTCTGGGGAGGTGCAGGTGATTGGTGGGGGATGGCTGAAGGGTTGGTTGATGGGAGGCTTCTGTTACAATCCTCCCTGGGGGGCTGGCCTGCTGGTGGGGGGATTCCCACTCCTCTCTGAGGTTCCTGGAGGCACTGAGCTGAGTCCTGTGGCTTCCATATCCCCACCTCTTTCTCTGCGCCCCACTCTTAGCTTCTGCAGCCTTCCTTCTCTCCTCCCTCGTCATATCCCTTTGCAGAAAGACGTCCTCATATTCCCCTAACCTCACAAGTCTGCTCTTCCTGCATAGGATTTTCTCCTTTGTTGCCTCGTTCGTGATCACTACCTTTATCAATCGTTTCCTTTCCTTCTTGTAGACGCCCTGCCTGAAAACCTTCTCTTTGTTGTCATTTGCCTCTTCCATATCCAGTCCCTCCAAGATCTCTGTCATAGTTGTTCGGTCCTTCTTTCTCCACTCCTCCTGGTTGGATCCCTCTGGTTCCTGTATTCCTACAACTATAATTGATCGTTTCCTTTCCAGCATTTGTTCAGTGCATTTTGCAGCTTCCTGTGAGGTAGCTGCTTTTATAGCTGCTGCTTCTAAAGCGCCCTTGGCACCCGGGCTGTTTTGCAGTATTTCTGCAAAAGAGAGTCCCGCTGGAAGGAGTCTTCCATCAGCTTCATCCCCTCTTTCCAAGAGGTTGCATACCCTGTGCTGGTTTGAATTCTGATTTTCCCTGTGTGATGTGTGTGTGTGTGTGTGTGTGTGTGTGTGTGTGTGTGTGTGTGTGTGTGTGTGTGTGTGTGGTGTGTGTGTGTGTGTGTGTGTGTGTGTGTGTGTGTGTACTCACCTAATTGTGCTTGCGGGGTTGAGCTTTGGCTCTTTGGTCCCGCCTCTCAACTGTCAATCAACTGTGGTGTGTGTGTGTGTGTGTGTGTGGTGTGTGTGTGTGTGTGTGTGTTGTGTGTGTGTGTGTGTGTGTGTGTGGTGTGTGTGTGTGTGTGTGTGTGTGTGGGTGTACTCACCTAATTGTGCTTGCGGGGGTTGAGCTTTGGCTCTTTGGTCCCGCCTCTTAACTGTCCATCAACTGTTGTGTGTGTGTGTGTGTGTGTGTGTGTGTGTACTCACCTATATGTACTCACCTATATGTGTCTGCAGGATCGAGCATTGACTCTTGGATCCCGCCTTTCGAGCATCAGTTGTTTACAGCAATGACTCCTGTCCCATTTCCCTATCATACCTGGTTTTAAAATTATGAATAGTATTTGCTTCCACAACCTGTTCCTTGAGTGCATTCCATTTTCCCACTACTCTCACGCTAAAAGAAAACTTCCTAACATCTCTGTGACTCATCTGAGTTTCCAACTTCCATCCATGTCCCCTCGTTCTGTTACTATTCCGTGTGAACATTTCGTCTATGTCCACTCTGTCAATCCCTCTGAGTATTTTATACGTTCCTATCATGTCCCCTCTCTCCCTTCTTCTTTCTAGTGTCGTAAGGCACAGTTCCCTCAGGCGCTCCTCATACCCCATCCCTCGTAGCTCAGGGACGAGTCTCGTTGCAAACCTCTGAACCTTTTCCAGTTTCATTATATGCTTCTTCAGATGGGGACTCCATGATGAGGCGGCATACTCTAAGACTGGCCTCACGTAGGCAGTGTAAAGCGCCCTAAATGCCTCCTTGCTTAGGTTTCTGAATGATGTTCTAACTTTTGCCAGTGTAGAGTACGCTGCTGTCGTTATCCTATTTATATGTGCCTCAGGAGATAGATTAGGTGTTACGTCCACACCCAGGTCTCTCTCGCGCGTCGTCACAGGTAGGCTGTTCCCCTTCATTGTGTACTGACCCTTTGGTCTCCTATCTCCTAGTCCCATTTCCATAACTTTACATTTGCTCGTGTTGAATTCCAATAGCCATTTCTCTGACCATCTCTGCAACCTGTTCAGGTCTTCTTGGAGGATCCTGCAATCCTCATCTGTCACAACTCTTCTCATCAACTTTGCGTCATCCGCAAACATCGACATGTAGGACTCTACACCCGTAAACATATCGTTAACATATACAAGAAATAGAATTGGTCCCAGTACCGATCCTTGTGGTACTCCACTTGTTACTGTTCGCCAGTCCGACTTCTCGCCCCTTACCGTAACTCTTTGGCTCCTTCCTGTTAGGTAGTTCCTTATCCATGCTAGGACCTTTCCCCCTACCCCCGCCTGCCTCTCGAGTTTGAACAGCAGTCTCATGTGCGGTACTGTATCAAAGGCTTTTTGGCAGTCCAGAAATATGCAGTCTGCCCAACCATCTCTGTCCTGTCTTATCCTCGTTATTTTATCATAGAATTCCAGAAGGTTTGTTAGGCACGATTTCCCTGTCCAGAACCCATGTTGATGTTTGTTCACAAACCTAACGTTCTCCAGGTGCGCAACCAGTCGTAGCCTAATTATTCTTTCCAGTATTTTACAGGGGATGCTTGTCAGTGATACAGGTCTATAGTTAAGTGCCTCCTCCCTATCGCCTTTCTTGAAGATCGGCACGACATTTGCCTTCTTCCAGCAACTGGGCAATTCTCCCGACATAAGTGACTCATTAAAGATCATCGCCAGAGGCACGCTGAGGGCCTGCGCCGCTTCTTTTAGTATCCACGGTGATACTTTGTCTGGTCCTACTGCTTTAGATGCATCTAGAGTTGTCAACTGTTTCATTACCTCTTCTGCTGTCACCTCTATATCTGATAGTCTTTCATCTAGGGTAACCCCTTCCAACAATGGGAGCTGCTCGGGCTCGGTAGTGAACACTCCATGGAAACTGGCATTCAGTGCCTCACAGATTTCCTTGTCATTTTCAGTATATGCCCCCTCTGCCTTCCTTAGCCTTGTCACTTGGTCGTTCACCGACATTTTCCTTCTTATATGACTGTGTAGTAGCTTAGGTTGTTTTTTTGCTTTGATTGCAATATCGTTCTCATAGTCCCTTTCCGATGTTCGTCTTATGTTAATGTAATCGTTCCTAGCTCTGTTGCATCTGATCCTGTTGTCCTCTGTCCTTTGTCTTCTGAACTTCCTCCACTCCCGCCTGCTGGCCTTT
>WNGS01159272.1:0-14563 GCA_020271785.1 Procambarus virginalis
GCAGCAGCAGAGAAGAGAAAGAGGACGATGTCTACGACATGCAGAGACAACCGGAAGATCCAAGGGAGCAGCTTGAACAGCAACCGGAGCAAGAAGATAACAACCGGAGGCGTGCTGGACGACACAGGGGGGTGGGGGTGCAGCAGGCAATGCATGGCCACATCCTCACCCACGGAATCCTCCTCCACAGAGTGCTGCAGGAAATCCTCTTCACAGTACATGTCACAGGAGCGACCGCAGCCTCAGAGCACCTAGCAGCCAGATGCCCAAACAGGCCACACCGAAACATGTACGTGGTTGCCGGGTATAGTACACCTGGACGTAGTACCCCAGGAACCGGACTAAGGACAAAATGTTCGACCTCAGGTGCATCCTTAGGGTACGAATGTTCGTCCGTATACCCTTAAACTTCCTTGAGGAAAGTGTGTGCAGCCACATTGACAACAGTGCCAAACGGACAGAAGTAACACCGCAGCAGGTCCTCGGGAAACTCCAAGGTCGCCCCATAAACGCTCACATATGTAAGGGCACCACTACGATCCGTAACTGACACAGAGCTGGCACCATCCGGCATTGGCAAGGAACGCCCCCTCATAGCGCTGGAGAAGCACACGGTACACCACCTCCCCCAGAAACTTGATAATCACTCGGTGGGCAGTCACCAGTTCAGCACCATAAATCTCCTCCACAGGGACTCGGAGCTTGTTGATACAAGCTCCACCTCAGGATAACCAGCACGGCCAGAAAATTCCAGGCCTACTGAGTTCACCTTCACAACAGGGGGTAGAGGGTCCCCCATCACAGAGCTGCCACGTAACACCAACGAGCATCTAAGCACCACTCCAGCCAGGCGACAACTGCAGTGTGAGCAGACACGCCCTCGCCCCCCTGGCGACCAAGCCGGCAATCACATACGCCACAAGTCATAGAGACCAATATCACTGTCCCCACTGTGGATCTAGAAACCCACTCGATATTTAGCTATTAATCCTAACCATTATTGTAGCTTAGGTAAATGTCTAGGAGTCACCCAAATTGTATTTGACTTCCTTAATAAACTAGGTATTAAATATCAATTTCCTAGTCCCCTCAAATATTGAGTCAAACAAGCTCAAATGGAGACTTATGGAAGAAATTATGAACATCTTCCAGACAAATTAACCAAGTCTCTGAGCATTTGGTTTGAAATCGGATAATTACAACATCTGGAGATGTGGAGGACGTCTGCTTCATGCAGAAATTCACTTAGAAGCCAAAAATCCTATGCTTCTGCCTCGTTACCACATCATACCTAACGTATAGTTTACATCACCATGAACATGGTACGTTACACAGTGGCTGTTAGACACTCTCACTGATTTAGGACAGAAATTTTTGCTTCCCCAGGGGTCGCAAACTGTTAAATCCTTTGTTAAATCTTGTGTAATCTGCAGGAGGTATGATGCTCGAGTGTGTCCTTACCCAGGACCTCCACCACTTCCTAAAGAGCGAGTTGTTACCTTCGTCCCTTTCAGACCACAGGTGTAATTACACAGGAGCACTTATTTTAACAGCACTCCAGATAAAATTCCAGTGAAAGCCTATATAGTTTCTTCACGTGTGCAACCACAAGAGGCATACACTTAGAAGTAACTTCTGACATGAGTGCAGAAGCGTTCTTACAAGCCTTTTGCAGGTTTGTAGCACGTCGATCCTGTCCCAAACTGATGATCTCTGATAATGGATCTAATTTAGTGGCAGGAGACGCTTGCTTAAGAGAAATATGGAACCACCCAGGGTACGTGTAATTACGTAATAACGTCATCCTAGCCTCAGCGTATGCCAGAGGACTGGAGCAGCTTCGTTATTATTCAGACACTCGGCTCGGCAAACAAATAAGACGCTAAGTCTCTACTTATGTTATATTTTGTGATCACAAATATTTATCAGGTAGGATATTTGTCGTCAGGCTGCATGGACTCTAAATATCAACAAGTGAGTCTTTATCAGGTCACCTCCATGTTTTCACTTAGAAATAGGTGTAAGTAATATTCGTATGGGCCAATTTTACACTCTACCCGTATTTCAGCTTGTGACTTATGGACAAGAAGGGAGATAAGCCTCTACTCAATCGCATGTTCTGGGACATACTGTTTCAACAAGTTTTCTTGATGCTACTGCCAGATGCTTACTAGTATTCACCACACAGGGAAGCTGTTGTTTAACTTGTTGATAAAGTAGCTCTGCCATCCCTGCCATAGCTACTGAGTACATCACTGCAATAAATACCGAGTCACATCCCTGCAAGCTCTGCCATAGCTACTGAGTCATATCCCTGCCATCCCCTGTCATAGCTACTGAGTCACATCCATGCCAGATCATGGATGTGACTCTATGCACACAGCGACAGACATGCACACACACATTAAAAGCCCACACATTCTAATGGAAGAGAACAGTCGCACACGCAATCTCTATAAACTAAATGCACTAACTCTCACAAACATAAACATGCATGCCACCACTCACACACGTACGCACTGACACATCTTGTGTATATATGTGTGCAGCAAGGGGATAGACACAAGGCATTGAACTACAGGCCAGTGTCCCTAACATGCATACCATGCAAGTTGATGGACAAGATGTTGGAACAGCTAGTGGAACATCTGCAGCAAAGGAACTTTGTGACTCAACATCATCATGGGTTCACGGATGACAAGTCATGCCTCACAGGATTAATTGAATTCTACATTCAGGCAAGAAACAGAAGGGTGGACAGACTGCATTTTTGGATTGTCAGAAAGCTTTGACACAGTACCACACCAGAGACTAATGCAAAAGCTGAAGATGCAGACAGGAGTGAAAAGGAAGGTACTCCAATAGATATGGGAGTACCTAAGTAACAGAAAAAAGTGAGTCACTGTGAGGGGTGAGGCCTTAGATTGGCGAGACGTCACCAGAGGAGTCCCGCAGGGTTCAGTTCTTCGTCCCATACTGTTTCTGACATATGTATATCCAATTCAATTCAACACTTATAATAGAAGTCATTTATATAACCCCCTACCAAATAACAGATGACCCAAGCAGAAATATGATAGAGACAATTGTCTCTATCATATGGTGATAGGCCATGTTGACAGACCATAATATAATAGTGACGGCAGCTTCTGTCGTTAGCACGAACAGATCCAGACTGCTAATCATAAGAGACTTCAACCACAGGAAGATAGATTGGGTGAAAAGAAATCCATATGGAGGACCAGACACATGGAGAGCTAAGCTGCTGGATGTGGCAACAAGAAACTTTCTAAACCAACACATGAAGGGACCAACAAGACTGATAGGAGAAGGCGAACCGGAATGCTTGCTCTGATATTCACCTGGAAGAGTCGGGTATAATGGAATTTAAGTTGGAAGCACCCTTGGGAATGAGTGATCACAGTGTATTGATCTTTGAGTACCCTGTAGAGCTAGGGGTAATCTTCCCCCAAAAAAAACTAGAAAACAAGGGGCTGGCATATCAAAAGGAAAATTATGAGGAGATGAGAAAATTCCTAAGAGAAATATCATGGGATACAGAACTAAGACCTTACAAGACATTATGAACTATGTCACCCAAAAGTATCAGGAAGCAGTAAACAGGTTAATTTATCTCGGTTCAAAAGGAAAACAAAAATGAGAAGCAAAGAAGAATCCATGGTTTAATGGAGCATGTATGAGCATGCAAAGAAAGGAACAAAAGCGTGTGGAGGAAATAACAGAAAAGCAGAAAGCCGAGAGAGATATCAGAGAGTCAGTAATGAGTATGTCAGAGTGAGAAGAGAAGTGGAGAGACAGTATGAAGATGATACAGCAAATAAATGGAGTAAATAAATTGAGGAAAACTGCGCCACAGCCACATCAGGAGGAAAACAACAGTGAAGGAACAGGAGATGAAAATTAAAACTGGCAGGGACAGGTACACAGAGAATGACAAAGAGGTGTGTGAAGAACTCAATAAAAGATTCCAAGAGGTCTTCACAATAGAATGAGGTTCTTGAGCTAGGAGAGGTGGCAAAAAACTATGCGGTCTTGGAGGGTTCTAAATTACAAGAAATGAGGTCAAGAGACACCTGTTGGATCTAGACGTGAGAAAGGCTGTTGTTCCGGATGGAAATCTCACCATTGGTACTGAAAGAGTGTGCAGAAGTACTTGCTTGCCACTCTCCATGCTGTATAGTAAGTCACTGGAGACGGGGGAGACTTACCAGAAATATGGAAGACACCTAATGTAGTCCCGATATACAAGAAGGATAATAAGCATGAGGCACTCAACTACAGGCCAGTGTCTTTAACTTGTATCTCATGAAATGTGATGGAGAAGATCGTGAGAAAAAACCTAGTAGCACATTTGGAAAGAAGGTACTCTGTGACACACCACCAACATGGGTATAGGGAGGGTAAATCTTGCCTCACAGGTTTAACAGAATTCTACGATCAGGTGACAAAGATTAAGCAAGAAAGAGAAGGTTGGGCAGACTGCATTTCTTGGACAGACGGAAAGCGTGTGACACAGTACCATACGAGGCTGGTGCATAAGTTGGAGAAACAGGCATGAGTATCTGGTAAGGCGCTCCAGTGGATAAAGGAGTACATAAGCAATAAAAAGCAAAGAGTTACTGTAAGGGGTGAGACCTCAGATTGGCGTCAAGTTACAAGCGGAGTTCCACAGACCTCTGTACTCGAACCTATCCTGTTATTGAAACACGTGCATGATCTTCCAGTGGGTATAGACTCATTCCTCTCAATGTTTGCTGATGGTGCTTAACTTTTGAAAAGGATTAAGGCAGAGGAGCACTGCATGAGGCTTCAAGAAGACTTGGACAAACTGAAGGAATGGTCCAACAAATGGTTGTTAGAGTTTAACCCGAGCAAATTATATATAATAATGATAGGTGTAGGGAGCAGGAGGCCAGATACAAGGTATCATTTGGGAGATGAATTTCTTCTAGAATCAGAGAGAAATACCTGGGGGTTGATATCACGACAGACCTGTCCACCAAAGCCAAGAGGATAACAAGAGTTATCTTGTTATCCTCTTGGATAACTGTTATCAAGAGTTATCCAAGATCAGCGGCATATGACAGGTTGGCCAACATAAGAACGGCCTTTAGAAACTTGTGTAAGGAATAATTCAGAACTTTGTATACCATGTATATCAGCCCAATTCTGGTGTATGGAGCTCCAGCATGGAGTCCATATCTCGTCAAGCATAACAAAAATTGGAGAAGGCTCAGAGGTTTGCCACCAGACTAGTACCCGAACTGAGGTGCATGCCTTATGAGGAGAGACTACGGGAATTAAACCTCACGTCTGTGGAAGACAGGAGAGTTAGGGGTGACATGATCACCACATACAAGATTCTCAAAGGAATTTATTGGGAAGACAGTTTATTTAACACAAGGGGCACACGCACTAGGGGACACAGGTAGAAATTGAGTGCCCAACCTCGCCATAAAAACATTAGAAAGAATATTGTTAGTGTCTGGGGTAGTTAATAAATGGAATGCATTAGGAGGTGATGTGGTGGAGACAGACTCCATACGCAGTTTCAATTATTGATATGATAGAGCTTGAGAAGCTCAGCAACCTGTACACCAGTTGATTGGCAGTTGAGAGGCGGGACCAAAGAGCCGAAGCTTAACCTCCGCAAGCACAACTAGATGAGTACAACTAGGTGAGTGCATCCCTGCCATCCTCTGCCATAGCAACTGAGACACATCTCCTGTCATAGCTACTGAGACACATCCCTGCCATCCCCTGCCATAGCTACTGAGACACATCCCTGCCATCCCCTGCCATAGCTACTGAGACACATCCCTGCCATAGCTACTGAGACACATCCCTGCCATCCCCTGCCATAGCTACTGAGACACATCCCTGCCATAGCTACTGAGACACATCCCTGCCATCCCCTGCCATAGCTACTGAGACACATCCCTGCCATCCTCTGCCATAGCTACTGAGACACATCCCTGCCATCCCCTGCCATAGCTATCGAGACACATCCCTGCCATAGCTACTGAGACACATCCCGCCATCCCCTGCCATAGCGACTGAGACACATCCCTGCCATCCCCCTGCCATAGCTACTGAGACACATCCCGCCATCCCCTGCCATAGCGACTGAGACACATCCCTGCCATCCCTTGATATAGCTACTGAGACACATCCCTGCCATCACTTGATATAGCTACTGAGACACATCCCGCCATCCCCTGCCATAGCGACTGAGACACATCCCTGCCATCACTTGATATAGCTACTGAGACACATCCCTGCCATCACTTGATATAGCTACTGAGACACATCCCTGCCATAGCTACTGAGACACATCCCTGCCATAGCTACTGAGACACATCCCTGCCATAGCTACTGAGACACATCCCTGCCATAGCTACTGAGACACATCCCTGCCATCACTTGATATAGCTACTGAGACACATCCCTGCCATAGCTACTGAGACACATCCCTGCCATAGCTACTGAGACACATCCCTGCCATAGCTACTGAGACACATCCCTGCCATAGCTACTGAGACACATCCCTGCCATCCCTTGATATAGCTACTGAGACACATCCCTGCCATAGCTACTGAGACACATCCTTGGCATAGCTACTGAGACACATCCCTGCCATCCCCTGCCATAGCTACTGAGACACATCCCGCCATCCCCTGCCATAGCTACTGAGACACATCCCTGCCATCCCCTGCCATAGCTACTGAGACACATCCCTGCCATAGCTACTGAGACACATCCCTGCCATCCCCCTGCCATAGCTACTGAGACACATCCCTGCCATCCCCTGCCATAGCTACTGAGACACATCCCTGCCATAGTTACTGACACATCCCTGCCATCCCCCTGCCATAGCTACTGAGACACATCCCTGCCATCCCCCTGCCATAGCTACTGAGACACATCCCTGCCATCCCCCTGCCATAGCTACTGAGACACATCCCTGCCATAGTTACTGACACATCCCTGCCATAGCTACTGAGACACATCCCTGCCATCCCCCTGCCATAGCTACTGAGACACATCCCTGCCATAGCTACTGAGACACATCCCTGCCATCCCCCTGCCATAGCTACTGACACATCCTTGGCATAGCTACTGAGACACATCCCTGCCATCACTTGATATAGCTACTGAGACACATCCCTGCCATCACTTGATATAGCTACTGAGACACATCCCTGCCATCACTTGATATAGCTACTGAGACACATCCCCTGCCATAGCGACTGAGACACATCCCCTGCCATAGCGACTGAGACACATCCCTGCCATCACTTGATATAGCTACTGAGACACATCCCCTGCCATAGCTACTGAGACACATCCCCTGCCATAGCGACTGAGACACATCCCTGCCATCACTTGATATAGCTACTGAGACACATCCCCTGCCATAGCTACTGAGACACATCCCCTGCCATAGCGACTGAGACACATCCCTGCCATAGCTACTGAGACACATCCCCTGCCATAGCGACTGAGACACATCCCTGCCATAGCTACTGACACATCCCTGCCATAGCGACTGAGACACATCCCTGCCATAGCTACTGAGACACATCCCTGCCATAGGTAAGACCATAAGAATGAAGGCAACTCCCATTAGACCATACGAGACAGCTCCTATTTATAACCACCCAATTTCAGTCACATAAGTGTCTCACCTACGCTTGAAACTGTCAAGGGATCCAACTTCAATTATGTTACCCAGTATTTGGTTCCACAACTCAACAATCTTGTTACTGAACCATTATTTAGCCAGGACTTTACCTAATCTAAATTTATCCAACTGATACTCATTATTTCTTGTTCTGCCTTAAATACATTGAATACTCTAGTAATATCCATTTATTATGTCCATACATCTCTTGTACACCTCTATCGTGTCACCCCTAACTCTTCGCCTTTCTAGAGAAAATAATTTAAGCTTTGTCAATCTTTCTTCATATGACATGTTTTTAATTTTGGGGGATTAACTTTGTCATCCTACGCTGGACGCGTTCTAGTGAATTTATATCAATTCTATAGTACGGCGACCAAAACTGTACTGCATAATCTAAGTGGGTCGTAACAGGAGCAAGAAATCGCTAAAGAATAACATCAGGTGTTTATTTCTAACGCTTCGATAGATAAATCCCAGCGTCCTATTAACCTTATTATGAAAGTTTATGTATTGACTTTTTTGGTTTTAAATTATTACTGATCATAATTCCCAGATCCCTTTCGCAATCCGACTTTGCAATCTCAACACCATCTAGCTCGTATCTCATAACTCATTACTTAGCCTCGAAACATTATTTTTGTCAGCATTAAACTGCATCTGCAAATCTTTTAACCATTTCAAAACCCTGTTTAGATTGTTCTGAAGTGATTGAGAGGCTTTTTTCGTGTTTATTTCTCTCCCGATTTTCGTATCCTCAGCAAATTTGCAAATATTGCTACTCAAACCTGAATCTAAATCATTTATAAATATTATAAACAACAGAGGTCCCAGGACAGAGCCTTGAGGCACTCCACTTACAACATTTTCCCAGTCTGACATTTATGCTAACTTTCTGTTTCCTTTGGTATAGCCATGACCTAATCCATCTTAATATGGCACCCCCAATACCATGAGCCTCTATCTTTTAATCAGTCTTTCATGTGGCACTGTATCAAAAGCTTTGCTAAAGTCAAGGTACACAACATCACAAACCTTTCCTCTATCTGCCTCAACTATGCTGGAGTAAAATGATAGCAAATTTGTTAAACATGAGCTGCAATTTGTAAAACCCTGTTGTGAAACATTTATTAATCTATATTTTTTCAAGATAAAGTCGAATGGAATATCTGTTAAAAAAACTTTCCCACAATTGACATTAAGCTAATTGGCCGATAGTTTGATGCAAGTGATCTATCTCCTTTCGTGAAAGTTGGTACCACATTAGCAACCTTCCACGACTTTGGCACTCTGCCTAACTTTCGTGATTCATTAAAAAGGTACTGAGACACATCCCTGTCATCCCCTGCCATAGCTGCTGAGACACATCCCTGCCATTGCTACTGGGTCACATCCTTGCCATTCTCTGCCTTAGGTAATGAATCACATCCCTGTCATCCCCTCCCGTAGGTAATGAGTTAAATCTCTGCTATCCGATGCTACTGCTACTGAGTCACTCCCCCGTCATCCCTTGCTGTAGATTCTTGGTCATTACTGACCAGCCGTTTTTACTTAGCCATATTCCTACCATATGTCAGGTGCCATACCCTTGCTGTATGTCAGGTGCCACATTCCTACCATATGTCAGGTGCCATACCCTTGCTGTATGTCAGGTGCCACATTCCTACCATATGTCAGGTGCCAAATCCCTGCTGTATGTCAGGTGCCACATTCCTACCATATGTCAGGTGCCACATTCCTACCATATGTCAGGTGCCACATTCCTACCATATGTCAGGTGCCATATCCCTGCTGTATGTCAGATGCCACATTCCTACCATCTGTCAGGTGCCATATCCCTGCTGTATGTCAGGTGCCACATTCCTACCATATGTCAGGTGGCATTTTTCTGGTGCCATATCCCTACTGTATGTCGGGTGCCATATCCCTGCTTTACGTCACGTGCCATATCCCTGCTGTATGTCGGGTGCCATATCACTGCTGTATGTCAGGTGCCATATCACTGCTGTATGTCAGGTGCCATATCCCTGTTGTATGTCAGGTGCCATATCACTGCTGTATGTCAGGTGTCATATCCCTGCTGTATGTCAAGTGCCATATCCCTGCTGTATGTCAGGTGCCATATCCCTGCTGTATGTCAGGTGCCATATCCCTGCTGTATGTCAGGTGCCATATCCCTGTCATATGCCAGGTGCCATATCCCTGCTGTATGTCAGGTGCCATATCCCTGCTGTATGTCAGGTGCCATATCCCTGCTGTATGTCAGGTGCCATATCCCTGTCATATGCCAGGTGCCATATCCCTGCTGTATGCCAGGTGCCATATCCCTGCTGTATGTCAGGTGCCATATCCCTGCTGTATGTCAGGTGCCATATCCCTGCTGTATGTCAGGTGCCATATCCCTGCTGTATGTCAGGTGCCATATCCCTGCTGTATGTCAGGTGCCATATCCCTGTCATATGCCAGGTGCCATATCCCTGCTGTATGCCAGGTGCCATATCCCTGCTGTATGTCAGGTGCCATATCCCTGCTGTATGTCAGGTGCCATATCCCTGCTGTATGTCAGGTGCCATATCCCTGCTGTATGTCAGGTGCCATATCCCTGCTGTATGCCAGGTGCCATATCCCTGCTGTATGTCAGGTGCCATATCCCTGCTGTATGTCAGGTGCCATATCCCTGCTGTATGCCAGGTGCCATATCCCTGCTGTATGTCAGGTGCCATATCCCTGCTGTATGTCAGGTGCCATATCCCTGCTGTATGTCAGGTGCCATATCCCTGCTGTATGTCAGGTGCCATATCCCTGCTGTATGTCAGGTGCCATATCCCTGCTGTATGTCAGGTGCCATATCCCTGCTGTATGTCAGGTGCCATATCCCTGCTGTATGTCAGGTGCCATATCCCTGCTGTATGTCAGGTGCCATATCCCTGCTGTATGTCAGGTGCCATATCCCTGCTGTATGTCAGGTGCCATATCCCTGTCATATGCCAGGTGCCTTATCCCTGCCTTATCACATCAGGGCTCCCAACATGCCAATCACAGAAGGCCTGGCAGTTCCATCCCACATTCCACTGCCATTCCATCACCATTCCCTCTTCCATCTCGCACTCCATCCATCCAATTTTTCCTGAAAAAGTTGGAGAATATTTTAGACCATATAACTCGGAAAGAGAAAAACACACACACACACACACACACACACACACACACACACACACACACACACACACACACACACACACACACACACACACCACACACACACAAACACACACACACACACACACACAACACACACACACACACACACACACACACACACACACACACACACACACACACACACACACACATACAGAGGGGCCAGGTAGCCTGGTGGATAGCGCGCAGGACTTGTAATTCTGTGGCGCGGGTTTGATTCCCGCACCCGGCAGAAACAAATGGACAAAGTTTCTTTCACCCTGAATGCCCCTGTTACCTAGCAGTAAATAGGTACCTGGGAGTTAGTCAGCTGTCACGGGCTGCTTCCTGGTGTGTGTGTGTGTGTGTGGTGTGGAAAAAAAAGTAGTTAGTGTAGTTAGTAAACAGTTGATTGACAGTTGAGAGGCGGGCCGAAAGAGCAAAGCTCAACCCCCGTAAAATACAACTAAGTGAATACAACTAAGTGAATACACACACACACACACACACACACAGAGTTACAGAGAGTACCTATTTACAGAGAGTCACACAGAGAGGAAGCACAGAGTTACAGTGAGGGGTGAGACCTCAGACTGGCGTGAAGTCACCAGTGGAGTCCCACAGGGCTCTGTACTTGGACCTATCCTGTTTCTGATATACGTAAATGATCTCCCAGAGGGTATAGACTCATTCCTCTCAATGTTTGCTGACGACGCCAAAATTATGAGAAGGATTAAGACAGAGGAGGACAGCATGAGACTTCAAGAAGACCTGGACAAGCTGCAGGAATGGTCGAACAAATGGCTGTTAGAGTTTAACCCAAGCAAATGTAATGTAATGAAGATAGGGGTAGGAAGCAGGAGACCAGATACAAGGTATCATTTGGGAGATGAAATACTTCAAGAGTCAGAGAGAGAGAAAGACCTGGGGGTTGATATCACGCCAGACCTGTCCCCTGAAGCTCATATCAAGAGGATAACATCAGCAGCATATGCCAGGTTGGCTAACATAAGAACGGCCTTTAGAAACTTGTGTAAGGAATCTTTCAGAACATTATATACCACATATGTCAGACCAATCCTGGAGTATGCGGCTCCAGCATGGAGTCCCTATCTAGTCAAGCATAAGACTAAACTGGAAAAGGTTCAAAGGTTTGCCACCAGACTAGTACCCGAGCTGAGAGGTATAAGCTACGAGGAGCGACTGCAGGAATTAAACCTCACTTCGTTGGAAGACAGAAGAGTTAGGGGGACATGATCACCACATTCAAGATTCTCAGGGGAATCGACAGGGTTGATAGAGACTGGCTGTTTAACACAAGGGGCACACGCACTAGGGGACACAGGTGGAAATTGAGTGCCCAAATGAGCCACAGAGATATTAGAATGAACTTTTTTAGTGTCAGAGTGGTTGACAATTGAATGCATTAGGAAGCGATGTGGTGGAGGCTGACTCCATACACAGTTTCAAGTGTAGATATGATAGAGCCCATTAGGCTCAGGAAACTGTACACCTGTTGATTGACGATTGAGAGGCGGGACCAAAGAGCCAGAGCTCAACCCCCGCAAGGACAACTAGGTGAGTACAACTAGGTGAGTACACATAGGAACACACTTCACACCAGTTGGCCACACCACACACACACACACACTTCAGGAATCTGTACACCAGTTGATTGACAGATGAGAGGCGGGACCAAAGAGTCAAAGCTCAACCCGTGCAAGCACAAATAGGTGAGTACAAATAGGTGAGTACACACACACACACTCTCACACACACACACACACACACACACACACACACACACACACACACACACAGGGGGGTTCTTGGGGGCCTCGTAGCCTGGTGGATAGCACGCAGGACTTGTAATTCTGTGGCGCGGGTTCGATTCCCGCACGAGGCAGAAACAAATGGGCAAAGTTTCTTTCACCCTGAATGCCCCTGTTACCTAGCAGTAAATAGGTACCTGGAGTTAGTCAGCTGTCACGGGCTGCTTCCTGGGGTGTGTGCGTGTGTGTGTGGGGTGAAAAAAAAAGTAGTTAGTGTAGTTAGTAAACAGTTGATTGCCAGTTGAGAGGCGGGCCGAAAGAGCAAAGCTCAACCCCCGTAAATACAACTAAGTGAATACAACTAAGTGAATACACACACACACACACACACACGCAAACACACACACACACACACACACACACACACACACACACACACACACACACACACACACACACACACACACACACACACACACACACACACACAGTACAACTGTGTTGTACTGTGTGACAGTTGAGAGGCGGGACCAAAGAGCCAAAGCTCAACCCCCGCAAGCACAAATAGGTGAGTACAAATAGGTGAGTACACACACAAAGCGCCCTTGGGAAGCGCCCTTGGGAATGAGTGACCATAGTGTATTAAACTTTGAGTACCTGGTAGAGCTAGGAATTATCTCCCCCAAAAAAGAACTAGGAATCAAAAGGCTGGCATTCCGAAAGGGGAATTATGTACAGATGAGAAGTTTCCTAAGTGAAATACCTTGGGACTCAGACCTCAGAGATAAGTCTGTACAGGGTATGATGGACAATGTTACCCAAAAGTGTCAGGAGGCAGTAAACAGGTTCATCCTGGTCCAAAGGGAAAAATCCGAGAAGCAACAGAAGAATCCATGGTATAATAGGGAATGTATGGAAGCGAAGAAACTGAACAAAAGGGCGTGTAGGAACTTCCGGAATAACAGAACACCAGAAAGCAGAGAGAGATACCAGAGAGCCAGGAATGAGTACGTCAGGGTGAGAAGAGAAGCAGAGAAAAGTTTTGAAAATGATATAGCAAACAAAGCCAAGACCGAACCAAAGCTACTCCACAGTCACATCAGAAGGAAAACAACAGTGAAAGAACAGGTATTGAAACTTAGAACAGGCGAGGACAGGTATACAGAGAATGACAAAGAGGTGTGTGAAGAACTCAACAAGAGGTTCCAGGAGGTCTTCACAATAGAACAAGGTGAGGTCACTGTGCTAGGAGAAAGGGAGGTAAATCAGGCGGCCTTGGAAGAGTTCGAAATTACGAGAGAGGAGGTAAAGAGACACCTGCTGGATCTGGATGTTAGGAAGGCTGTTGGGCCAGACGAGATCTCACCTTGGATACTGAAAGAGTGTGCAGAGGCACTTTGCTTGCCACTCTCCATAGTGTATAGTAAGTCACTGGAGACGGGAGACCTACCAGAAATATGGAAGACGCGAATGTGGTCCCAATATACAAAAAGGGCGACAGGCAAGTGGCACTGAACTACAGGCCAGTGTCCTTGACTTGTATACCATGCAAGGTGATGGAGAAGATCGTGAGAAAAAACCTGGTAACACATCTGGAGAGAAGAGACTTCGTGACAAATCGCTAACATGGGTTCAGGGAGGGCAAATCTTGCCTTACAGGCTTGATAGAATTCTACGATCAGGTGACAAAGATTAAGCAAGAAAGAGAGGGCTGGGCGGACTGCATTTTCTTGGACTGTCGGAAAGCCTTTGACACAGTACCGCATAAGAGGCTGGTACATAAGCTGGAGAGACAGGCAGGTGTAGCTGGTAAGATGCTCCAGTGGATAAGGGAGTACCTAAGCAATAGGAAGCAGAGAGTTACGGTAAGGGGTGAGACCTCCGATTGGCGTGAAGTCACCAGTGG
>WNGS01159272.1:21807-37067 GCA_020271785.1 Procambarus virginalis
GCGCACAGGGCTGGGCACCAGGGCCCTCCCCATAGGTGCTGCAAGGGCCCTCATCAACCACAGGATATTGCACCTGCTGGGACCCCCACGCCGGGCATCCTTCTTCAGCACCAGCACAAGGCCACAGCTCACACTTGCACCCTCACCATCCACATATAGAGGAGCACCACCCCCCACTGCGGAGAATCCCCTGCAGAAGAAAAAATAGGAGGTAAATCTAAGGCACAAACATCGGCAGCAGCGGTCACATGGTTGTCAGTAACTACTGTTGTTGTGGAGCGCGAAGCATCCAGAACCACCACGTCATCACCCGAAGACCCATCAGGTCAAAATCCCCAAATCAGCCCAGGCAGTAGAAGAACGTCGGGAACGCTTGGGCTCCGGCCGCACATCATCAGAGTCGGAAGCTGACCCAGAAACACGGGCATTACAAGCCAGGCGAACCAATACTTGACGCAGAACAGCAGCAGCTTCAACCACAGGGTGAACGGGTCACACACAGCAGAAGGCTCTGCATCTACCCCAGCACAGCCGGGACACAAGGCGAGGGCGCAGGTTCAGGTGCAGCAGCAGGAGAAGAGAAAGAGGACGATGTCTACGACATGCAGAGACAACCGGAAGATCCAAGGGAGCAGCTTGAACAGCAACCGGAGCAAGAAGATAACAACCGGAGGCGTGCTGGACGACACAGGGGGGGGGGGGTGCAGCAGGCAATGGCATGGCCACATCCTCACCCACGGAATCCTCCTCCACAGAGTGCTGCAGGAAATCCTCTTCACAGTACATGTTCACAGGAGCGACCGCAGCCTCAGAGCACCTAGCAGCCAGATGCCCAAACAGGCCACACCGAAACATGTACGTGGTTGCCGGGTATAGTACACCTGGACGTAGTACCCCAGGAACCGGACTAGGGACAAATGTTCGACCTCAGGTGCATCCTTAGGGTACGAATGTTCGTCCGTATACCCTTAAACTTCCTTGAGGAAAGTGTGTGCAGCCACACATTGACAACAGTGCCAAACTGACAGAAGTAACACCGCAGCAGGTCCTCGGGAACTCCAAGGTCGCCCCATAAACGCTCACATATGTAAGGGCACCACTACGATCCGTAACTGACACAGAGCTGGCACCATCCGGCATTGGCAAGGAACGCCCCCTCATAGCGCTGGAGAAGCACACGGTACACCACCTCCCCCAGAAACTTGATAATCACTCGGTGGGCAGTCACCAGTTCAGCACCATAAATCTCCTCCACAGGGACTCGGAGCTTGTTGATACAAGCTCCACCTCAGGATAACCGAGCACGGCCAGAAAATTCCAGGCCTACTGAGTTCACCTTCACAACAGGGGGTAGGGTCCCCCATCACAGAGCTGCCACGTAACACCAACGAGCATCTAAGCACCACTCCAGCCAGGCGACAACTGCAGTGCGAGCAGACACGCCCTCGCCCCCCTGGCGACCAAGCCGGCAATCACATACGCCACAAGTCATAGAGACCAATATCACTGTCCCCACTGTGGATCTAGAACCCCACTCGATATTTAGCTATTATCCTAACCATTATTGTAGCTTAGGTAAATGTCTAGGAGTCACCCAAATTGTATTTGACTTCCTTAATAAACTAGGTATTAAATATCAATTTCCTAGTCCCCTCAAATATTGAGTCAAACAAGCTCAAATGGAGACTTATGGAAGAAATTATGAACATCTTCCAGACAAATTAACCAAGTCTCTGAGCATTTGGTTTGAATCGGATAATTACAACATCTGGAGATGTGGAGGACGTCTGCTTCATGCAGAAATTCACTTAGAAGCCAAAAATCCTATGCTTCTGCCTCGTTACCACATCATACCTAAACGTATAGTTTTACATCACCATGAACATGGTACGTTACACAGTGGACTGTTAGACACTCTCACTGATTTAGGACAGAAATTTTTGCTTCCCCAGGGGTCGCCAAACTGTTAAATCCTTTGTTAAATCTTGTGTAATCTGCAGGAGGTATGATGCTCGAGTGTGTCCTTACCCAGGACCTCCACCACTTCCTAAAGAGCGAGTTGTTTACCTTCGTCCCTTTCAGACCACAGGTGTAAATTACACAGGAGCACTTATTTTAACAGGCACTCCAGATAAAATTCCAGTGAAAGCCTATATATGTTTCTTCACGTGTGCAACCACAAGAGGCATACACTTAGAAGTAACTTCTGACATGAGTGCAGAAGCGTTCTTACAAGCCTTTTGCAGATTTGTAGCACGTCGATCCTGTCCCAAACTGATGATCTCTGATAATGGATCTAATTTAGTGGCAGGAGACGCTTGCTTAAGAGAAATATGGAACCACCCAGAGGTACGTTGTAATTACGTAATTACGTCATCCTAGCCTCAGCGTATGCCAGAGGACTGGAGCAGCTTCGTTATTATTCAGACACTCGGCTCGGCAAACAAATAAGACGCTAAGTCTCTACTTATTGTTATATTTTGTGATCACAAATATTTATCAGGTAGGATATTTGTCGTCAGGCTGCATGGACTCTAAATATCAACAAGTGAGTCTTATATCAGATCACCTCCATGTTTTCACTTAGAAATAGGTGTAAGTTAATATTCGTATGGGCCAATTTTACACTCTACCCGTATTTCAGCTTGTGACTTATGGACAAGTAGGGAGATAAGCCTCTACCTCAATCGCATGTTCTGGGACATCCTGTTTCAACAAGTTTTCTTGATGCTACTGCCCAGATGCTTACTAGTATTTCACCACACAGGGAAGCTATTGTTTAACTTGTTGATAAAATAGCCCTGCATCCCCTGCATAGCTACTGAGTCATATCCCTGCCATCCCCTGCCATAGCTACTGAGTCACATCATGCAATGCTCTGCCATAGCTACTGAGTCATATCCCTGCCATCCCCTGTCATAGCTACTGAGTCACATCACTGCAATAAATACGAGTCACATCCCTGCAATGCTGCATAGCTACTGAGTCATCCCTGCCATCCCCTGTCATAGCTACTGAGTCACATCCATGCCAGATCATGGATGTGACTCTATGCACACAGCGACATACATGCACACACACATTAAAAGCCCACACATTCTAATAGGAAGAGATCAGTCGCACACGCAATCTCTATAAACTAAATGCACTAACTCTCACAAACATAAACATGCATGCACACTCACACACGTACGCACTGACACATCTTGTGTGTATATGTGTGCAGCAAGGGGATAGACACAAGGCATTGAACTACAGGCCAGTGTCCCTAACATGCATACCATGCAAGTTGATGGACAAGATTGTGGAACAGCTAGTGGAACATCTGCAGCAAAGGAACTTTGTGATCAACATCATCATGGGGTCACGGATGAGAAGTCATGCCTCACAGGATTAATTGAATTCTACATTCAGGCAAGAAACAGAAGGGTGGGCAGACTGCATATTTTTGGATTGTCAGAAAGCCTTTGACACAGTACCACACCAGAGACTAATGCAAAAGCTGAAGATGCAGACAGGAGTGAAAAGGAAGGTACTCCAATAGATATGGGAGTACCTAAGTAACAAAAAAAGTGAGTCACTGTGAGGGGTGAGGCCTTAGATTGGCGAGACGTCACCAGAGGAGTCCCGCAGGGTTCAGTTCTTCGTCCCATACTGTTTCTGACATATGTATATCCAATTCAATTCAACACTTATAATAGAAGTCATTTATATAACCCCCTACCAAATAACAGATGACCCAAGCAGAAATATGATAGAGACAATTGTCTCTATCATATTGGTGATAGGCCATGTTGACATGTGGCCATGTTAACATGGCCACCATTAATATAATAGTGACGGCAGCTTCTGTCGTTAGCAGGAACAGATCCAGACTGCTAATCATAAGAGACTTCAACCACAGGAAGATAGATTGGGTGAAAAGAAATCCATATGGAGGACCAGACACATGGAGAGCTAAGCTGCTGGATGTGGCAACAAGAAACTTTCTAAACCAACACATGAAGGGACCAACAAGACTGATAGGAGAAGGCGAACCCGGAATGCTTGCTCTGATATTCACCTGGAAGAGTCGGGTATAATGGAAGTTAAGTTGGAAGCACCCTTGGGAATGAGTGATCACAGTGTATTGATCTTTGAGTACCCTGTAGAGCTAGGGGTAATCTTCCCCCCAAAAAAACTAGAAAACAAGGGGCTGGCATATCAAAAGGAAAATTATGAGGAGATGAGAAAATTCCTAAGAGAAATATCATGGGATACAGAACTAAGACCTTACAAGACATTATGGACTATGTGACCCAAAAGTATCAGGAAGCAGTAAACAGGTTTATTTATCTCGGTTCAAAAGGAAAACAAAAATGAGAAGCAAAGAAGAATCCATGGTTTAATGGAGCATGTATGAGCATGCAAAGAAAGGAACAAAAGCGTGTGGAGGAAATAACAGAAAAGCAGAAAGCCGAGAGAGATATCAGAGAGTCAGTAATGAGTATGTCAGAGTGAGAAGAGAAGTGGAGAGACAGTATGAAGATGATACAGCAAATAAATGGAGTAAATAAATTGAGGAAAACTGCGCCACAGCCACATCAGGAGGAAAACAACAGTGAAGGAACAGGAGATGAAAATTAAAACTGGCAGGGACAGGTACACAGAGAATGACAAAGAGGTGTGTGAAGAACTCAATAAAAGATTCCAAGAGGTCTTCACAATAGAATGAGGTTCTTGAGCTAGGAGAGGTGGCAAAAAACTATGCGGTCTTGGAGGGTTCTAAATTACAAGAAATGAGGTCAAGAGACACCTGTTGGATCTAGACGTGAGAAAGGCTGTTGTTCCGGATGGAAATCTCACCATTGGTACTGAAAGAGTGTGCAGAAGTACTTTGCTTGCCACTCTCCATGCTGTATAGTAAGTCACTGGAGACGGGGGAGACTTACCAGAAATATGGAAGACACCTAATGTAGTCCCGATATACAAGAAGGATAATAAGCATGAGGCACTCAACTACAGGCCAGTGTCTTTAACTTGTATCTCATGAAATGTGATGGAGAAGATCGTGAAAAAAACCTAGTAGCACATTTGGAAAGAAGGTACTCTGTGACACACCACCAACATGGGTATAGGGAGGGTAAATCTTGCCTCACAGGTTTAACAGAATTCTACGATCAGGTGACAAAGATTAAGCAAGAAAGAGAAGGTTGGGCAGACTGCATTTCTTGGACAGACGGAAAGCGTGTGACACAGTACCATACGAGGCTGGTGCATAAGTTGGAGAAACAGGCATGAGTATCTGGTAAGGCGCTCCAGTGGATAAAGGAGTACATAAGCAATAAAAAGCAAAGAGTTACTGTAAGGGGTGAGACCTCAGATTGGCGTGAAGTTACAAGCGGAGTTCCACAGACCTCTGTACTCGAACCTATCCTGTTATTGAAACACGTGCATGATCTTCCAGTGGGTATAGACTCATTCCTCTCAATGTTTGCTGATGGTGCTTAACTTTTGAAAAGGATTAAGGCAGAGGAGGACTGCATGAGGCTTCAAGAAGACTTGGACAAACTGAAGGAATGGTCCAACAAATGGTTGTTAGAGTTTAACCCGAGCAAATTATATAATAATGATAGGTGTAGGGAGCAGGAGGCTAGATACAAGGTATCATTTGGGAGATGAATTTCTTCTAGAATCAGAGAGAAATACCTAGGGGTTGATATCACGACAGACCTGTCCACCAAAGCCAAGAGGATAACAAGAGTTATCTTGTTATCCTCTTGGATAACTGTTATCAAGAGTTATCCAAGATCAGCGGCATATGACAGGTTGGCCAACATAAGAACGGCCTTTAGAAACTTGTGTAAGGAATAATTCAGAACTTTGTATACCATGTATATCAGCCCAATTCTGGTGTATGGAGCTCCAGCATGGAGTCCATATCTCGTCAAGCATAACAAAAATTGGAGAAGGCTCAGAGGTTTGCCACCAGACTAGTACCCGAACTGAGGTGCATGCCTTATGAGGAGAGACTACGGGAATTAAACCTCACGTCTGAGGAAGACAGGAGAGTTAGGGGTGACATGATCACCACATACAAGATTCTCAAAGGAATTTATTGGGAAGACAGTTTATTTAACACAAGGGGCACACGCACTAGGGGACACAGGTAGAAATTGAGTGCCCAACTGCGCCATAAAAACATTAGAAAGAATATTGTTAGTGTCTGGGGTAGTTAATAAATGGAATGCATTAGGAGGTGATGTGGTGGAGACAGACTCCATACGCAGTTTCAATTATTGATATGATAGAGCTTGAGAAGCTCAGCAACCTGTACACCAGTTGATTGGCAGTTGAGAGGCGGGACAAAAGAGCCGAAGCTTAACCTCCGCAAGCACAACTAGATGAGTACAACTAGGTGAGTGCATCCCTGCCATCCTCTGTCATAGCAACTGAAACACATCTCCTGTCACAGCTACTGAGACACATCCCTGCCATCCTCTGCCATAGCAACTGAAACACATCTCCTGTCACAGCTACTGAGACACATCCCTGCCATCCTCTGCCATAGCAACTGAGACACATCTCCTGTCACAGCTACTGAGACACATCCCTGCCATCCTCTGCCATAGCTACTGAGACACATCCCTGCCATCCTCTGCCATAGCTACTGAGACACATCCCTGCCATCCTCTGCCATAGCTACTGAGACACATCCCTGCCATCCTCTGCCATAGCAACTGAAACACATCTCTGCACAGCTACTGAGACACATCCCTGCCATCCTCTGCCATAGCAACTGAAACACATCTCCTGTCACAGCTACTGAGACACATCCCTGCCATCCTCTGTCATAGCAACTGAAACACATCTCCTGTCACAGCTACTGAGACACATCCCTGCCATCCTCTGCCATAGCAACTGAGACACATCCCTGCCATCCTCTGCCATAGCTACTGAGACACATCCCTGCCATCCTTGCCATAGCAACTGAGACACATCCCTGCCATCCTCTGCCATAGCTACTGAGACACATCCCTGCCATCCTCTGCCATAGCTACTGAGACACATCCCTGCCATCCTCTGCCATAGCTACTGAGACACATCCCTGCCATCCTCTGCCATAGCAACTGAAACACATCTCCTGTCATAGCTACTGAGACACATCCCTGCCATCCTCTGTCATAGCAACTGAAACACATCTCCTGTCATAGCTACTGAGACACATCCCTGCCATCCTCTGCCATAGCTACTGAGACACATCCCTGCCATCCTCTGCCATAGCTACTGAGACACATCCCTGCCATCCTCTGCCATAGCTACTGAGACACATCCTGCCATCCTCTGCCATAGCAACTGAAACACATCTCCTGTCACAGCTACTGAGACACATCCCTGCCATCCTCTGTCATAGCAACTGAAACACATCTCCTGTCACAGCTACTGAGACACATCCCTGCCATCCTCTGCCATAGCAACTGAAACACATCTCCTGTCACAGCTACTGAGACACATCCCTGCCATCCTCTGCCATAGCAACTGAAAACACATCTCCTGTCACAGCTACTGAGACACATCCCTGCCATCCTCTGCCATAGCAACTGAGACACATCTCCTGTCATAGCTACTGAGACACATCCCTGCCATCACTTGATATAGCTACTGAGACACATCCCTGCCATCCCTTGATATAGCTACTGAGACACATCCCTGCCATCCCTTGATATAGCTACTGAGACACATCCCTGCCATCACTTGATATAGCTACTGAGACACATCCCTGCCATCCCTTGATATAGCTACTGAGACACATCCCTGCCATCCCTTGATATAGCTACTGAGACACATCCCTGCCATCACTTGATATAGCTACTGAGACACATCCCTGCCATCACTTGATATAGCTACTGAGACACATCCCTGCCATCCCTTGATATAGCTACTGAGACACATCCCTGCCATCCCTTGATATAGCTACTGAGACACATCCCCTGCCATAGTTACTGACACATCCCTGCCATAGCTACTGAGACACATCCCTGCCATCCCCTGCCATAGCTACTGAGACACATCCCTGCCATAGCTACTGACACATCCTTGGCATAGCTACTGAGACACATCCCTGCCATAGCTACTGAGACACATCCCTGCCATAGCTACTGACACATCCCTGCCATAGCTACTGAGACACATCCCTGCCATAGCTACTGACACATCCCTGCCATAGCTACTGAGACACATCCCTGCCATAGCTACTGAGACACATCCCTGCCATAGGTAAGACCATAAGAATGAAGGCAACTCCCATTAGACCATACGAGACAGCTCCTATTTATAACCACCCAATTTCATTCACATAAGTGTCTAACCTACGCTTGAAACTGTCAAGGGATCCAACTTCAATTATGTTACCCAGTATTTGGTTCCACAACTCAACAATCTTGTTACTGAACCATTATTTAGCCAGGACTTTACCTAATCTAAATTTATCCAACTGATACTCATTATTTCTTGTTCTGCCTTAAATACATTGAATACTCTAGTAATATCCATTTATTATGTCCATACATCTCTTGTACACCTCTATCGTGTCACCCCTAACTCTTCGCCTTTCTAGAGAAAATAATTTAAGCTTTGTCAATCTTTCTTCATATGACATGTTTTTTAATTTTGGGGATTAACTTTGTCATCCTACGCTGGACGCGTTCTAGTGAATNTTTGCTTTATTTGAACTGTGTTACAAAAAAGAGTTACATATAGGTTACAAAGATGGTTATCATAGGTTGTCGAGTTCCTCCAGCTCCTCAGATGGCGGGCAGGAACCCACTTCAGTCCTTGATAAGAAAAGTCCTTGAGTCCTTGAGTCCTTGATAAGAAAATCGCCGACCTTAAGAGGATGGATGGGAGGATTGAGGATATTGATGCTCATGATGCACTCTACCTCATCACCAGATGTCTGTCCCTCCCAGGTTAACCTACTTTCTGAGGTGTTCACCATCTTACAGTAGCCAAAAACTAAGTGAGTATGACCGGTTACTGAAATCAATGCTAGAAAAAGCCCTTAACCTCTCTCTTGATGACCTGCAGTGGAAACAAGCCTCTCTTCCCGTAAGACTTGGGGGCCTCGGAATTCGAACAGCAACGCAAATCGCTGTTCCAGCCTTCCTGTCCTCCTTATCAGCATCCGACGACCTTGTGAAGGAAATTCTACCTGCCCACTTACATCAGCTGGCAGGTGTACATGATCCCAATTTTACACGCTGTGCCACAGAGTGGGCCTCGCGTGCAGGTCCATCACCTCAACCACCATCCCCAAAAGCCCACAGGCAATCCAGCTGGGATGGCCCCATTGTAGACAAAGTTGCTGCAGAGTGCCTGGGTGCTGCATCAACACAGCACGACATTGCTCGCCTCACAGCAGTAGCAGCCCCTCATGCAGGGGATTTCCTGTTAGCAACCCCAATGTCGGCAACTGGCATGCGTCTCACACCACACGCCCTCCGAATTGCTGTGGCCCTCCGCCTTGCTGTGGCCAACTGGCCACATGCCTCCGCCAACTGGCACGCGTCTCACACCACACGCCCTCCGAATTGCTGTGGCCCTCCGCCTTGCTGCCCCAATCCACACCAGATATAGGTGTATTTGCGGCGAGGTGGTGGCTGACAGGTATGGCCACCATGGTCTACTCTGCCAAAGCACGGGAGGATGGCACTCGAGGCACAGTGAAGTTAACGACATCATCAAGAGGAGCCTCACCACAGCTGGATGCCCAGCTGAGAGAGAGCCTCGTTACCTAACGCCCCGTAACTCTGATGCTCTTATTGGTCGCCCGGATGGTATCACAGTGAACCCCTGGAAGAATGGCAAGCAGTTGGTATGGGACTACACGTGCGTATCAACCCTGGCTAACACCTACATTGACCTCAGTGTTGCACAACCAGGTGGCGCTGCCACCCACAGGGAAGCAGCCAAATCCCGTAAGTATAGAGAACTTGATCACCACTACAATTTTGTCCCCATTGCTTCTGAGACACTCGGCGCCTGGGGTAAAAGTGCTACCAGTTTTTGAAGGAACTGGGTTCTAGGCTCATTGAAACAACAAGGGACCCTAGAGCTGCCAGCTTTCTTTTCCAGCGCCTCAGCGTGGCGATACAGAGGGGAAATGCGCACTGCATCCAGGGTTCCTGCCCGCCATCTGAGGAGCTGGAGGAACTCGACAACCTATGATAACCATCTTTGTAACCTATATGTAACTCCTTTTTTGTAACACAGTTCAAATAAAGCAAATATATATGTGTATATATATATATATATATTATATATATATATATATATATATATATATATATATATATATATATATATATATACCAGCTTGAATATGTTAGAGTCAAGACACTGCAATATATATACGAATGAGAAAGGTTTTGAGATATCAGAAACACAAGAAATATCAGAAACACATTTTTCTGTGTAATTTCAGACACCCAATAAAAATTTATCTTCTACTTGATTTAGTAGAAAAACATAAAGTAAATCCAAATGTGACTGTATCTCCGCCCAGTGTATTACAAGCAGAGGCTCGTTTACCTTCTTTGGACTTGCCTATATTTGCTGGACTGGACGAAGAAAATTGGGATACATTTTGGACATCATTTGATGTTCATATTCATTCTAAAACCTCTATAAATAAGGTAACCAAATTTTCTTACCTTCAAAGCCTCCTTAGAGGGGAAGCTAAGATGATAATCACTAATTTATCTCTCACAGAGTAATTATGAAGTAGCTATCCAATTATTGGAAGTTAATTACTGAAACAGAGTTGATCGTATCTAATTTATACTATCAATTATTATATATCAATTCACCTAGTAACGGACCAGACTCCCTTCAGAACTTCAGGTTGGAAGTAGAGTCTCTTGTGAAAGCCTTAAGTACTAAGGTAATTGTATCAGCTTCCGAATGGTTCCTTAAGTTACTCCTTCAGAGGAAACTGCCTCGTAATATTTTACCAGAGATCTGCTCTCATTACTAAATAGAGATTCTCTCTCTTGATCAAATATCTGAGGGACTGAGAATCACTGTCAATAGGCTAAAGGCTCATGATAAAATTAAATCTGAACCCAAACAGCCTGATACTGAGAATTCAGTGAAACCAAAATTGACTCCAGTTAAGTCTAATAAACACAAAACTAAATTCACTACTTCCTTTGCTACAAATAAGAGTAGTAACATAAATACGTATTCTGTAACTCCCTCTGAAACTGTAATTGATCCACCTATTAAGACGACAAATCCTACAGGAGAGAGAAAATATTTGTTCTGTAATAAGGAACACCTCACTTCAAGTGTAGTACCTATACAGACCATAATTCTTGGATTAAACGTCTTCAAGAATTACGCAGATGCACCAAATATATGAGTTCTCATGACCCTAACAGCTGTACTGTCATCTTACATGTGTGCAATAAGTGCCACAAAGGTCGACATAATTATACCTTGTGTGGTAATGATCAATCAAGATCCACGAATTCTCATGAAGATTCAACCAAATCCACATCTGTACAATATTGTAAAGTACCTCAGGAAATAAATGTACTTGCTACAGAGTCGGGTAATACCACTACATTACCCACAGCTCAACTGAAATTAATTAAGAAGAAGTCTTGAATCTCCACTCGTGGTCTCTTTGATCTAGGTTCTCAAAAGTCCTTCATCACCCAACAACTAGTTGATCAGTAAAAACTGAAAACTTTAAATCGAGTGAAAGTGAATATTTCCCGATTCTTGACTAATAGTGGACCTCGTGACTATCAAGTTGTAAAATTATTGGTACGTCTAGAAGGATTTACCAAACCATTACAAGTCATCGTCATTGACAATATCCCCTCTGATCTTCATGTAACCGGACTTGGAAACACAGTTAAACTTATTAAATGCAGCGGCATGAGGCTTTCTCATTGCAAGATACATTCTGACTGTCTCAACAACGTGGGTTTTCTCATATGAGCTGATTATTACAATAAGTTTATTACTGGATGCACCAGACAATGAGGTATGAATTTGTGGCAGTCAGCTGGAGGAAAATTACTCACAGGACCGGTGATACCCCAGCAAAAATCTAAATCCACAATTAACCAACAAAATAATTCAATAGTTGTGTGACTATGCTTAGAACTATCACCACTAAAAATTAGAGACGTAGTTAAGGATGATGATTCTAATCCCCCTGTTTACAAGTTATGGGATTTAGACACCTTGGGTATCGTCCCTGAGCAACCAAGTCCAGATGACACATGAACTTACCAACAGTATCTCAACACATTTATCTATCAAGATAAACAATATTGGATTAAATTGCCCTGGAAGCTGAACCACCCTCAGCTCCCAGTAAATTATTTCATGGCCTTTACCCAATTAAATTCACAAATAGTTAGGGTACACAAACAGCCTGACAAATTACGACTATATCACAAATTGATACAACAACAACTTGCTAACAAATTCATGGAAGTTGTTGAACATGATAATAATAAATTAGGCCATTATTTGCCTCACCACGCTATCTTGAAAGACTCATTGATGACACTGATTAGTATTGTGTTCAACTGTAGCGCCAAATTAAAGGCTGATAGCATTACCCTTAACGATTGCCTGCAAACTGGGCCTAGTCTAACTCAAAGACTACAAGATTTTTATTACGGTTTCGCTCTAGAATTTACTCTTACACGGCTGACATCAGCAAAGCCTTTTTGAGAGTAGGTTTGCAAGAGGAAGACCGTGATTTTACAAAATTTCTCCAGGTAAAGGATCCTCAGGATTCTAAGAGTGAAATCATCACCTATAGGTTTGCGTCAGTTCTATTCGGGGCTACATCTTTACCATTTTTGCTCCAAGTAACTTTGGATACTCATTCGAAGAAATCTGATGGCCCATACAAGGCTGAAATTAGCAACAACCTATATGTTCATAACTTCCAGGAAACTACTAATCATGAAAACAAATTAGTGGAAATTTATCATAAGTCTAAACACGAATTACTGGGAGCCAATATGCCTTTACAGTCGTGGGCCTCTAATAATGAACAACTGAATCAAATCATCGAGAAAGAATTTCCTGAGTATTAAGTACCACTTAAATTGAAACTTCCAGGCATGGAATGGAATACTTCCACTGATGAATTAAATATTAAGTCTGTTGAAACTAATAATTCTCCCTTAACCTTGAGAAAATTACTCTCATATGTCAGTAAACCATTTGACCCTTTAGGCTTACCTAGTCCTATTTTAATTAAGGGCAAATTCCTCATGCAGGAGTACTGGCAGATCAATATGCGTTGGGATGATCCGTTGCCAAATGATCTGCAAGATAAATGACAGCAATTAACTAGGGATTTTAACAAGCTTAGTATTTTAAAAATCCCTCATAATGTTTTAGGACAAAATTTACACACAAATTTGCATGTATTCTACGATGCCTCAGGCAAAGCATATAGCACAGTACCCTATTTAGTCAACACTTAGCAATCATTTATACTTATGTCTAGGGCTAGAGTGGCCCCAATTAAGTAAAGGTCACTACCCCAAATAGAGTTACCTGATTTACTAGAAGGTATAAGACTGGCTCATTGCCTGATAAAGACACTCAACAATATTCACTTTGGTGAGATAGTAGTGTGGTTAGACAATGAGGCAATCCTACAATGGGTAAAAAACAACAACAACAACAACAAAACTCCCTACGTTAGTAACAGAGTTAGAGAAATACGAAAATTGTCAGCTGATTATAAATTGAGACATGTCACTACCATAGACAATCCAGCTGACTATTTATCAAGAGGTTTAACCTTAAAGCAATTAGTTAAAATCCAGATGTGATTTACAGAACCCCAATGGCTGTTCAGTGGTCAGTGGCCCAAACAGAAGCCACAACTTTTATTTTTTATTTTTATATATGCATGCAAAGCATGCTCATAAATACAATAAAACAAGACAAAAAAAGGAAACAAACCAAGCAAAGAACAGAATCACTGGCCTGATGGGCATACAGGAATACACAAACCACGTAATACAAGCACACTGGTGAACACACAATACGTAGCAACAGTAAAAATATACACAAAATATACACAGGAAACAAGCAGAAAAAATAACAAAAACAATATCAGGCAGGACAGCCAGCCGCTCGAAGGGCAAGCAACAAAACACAAACAAGCACACAAATAGTCCACGAATACATGTACAAACCGGAACAGGCTTATGCAGGAGCCAGGAAAAAACACTCACACCTCACACAGTGAAGCAACCAAACACATCAATGTCAGCAGACTTCTAGATGTTACCACTGCTAGGCTTAGGCTCGGCTACAAGTACCTCTGGGAGTTTGTAACATCTGCTGATGTAGATTTGACTAAATGTAAACTCTGTCAGCAGAAACTATTCGCATACTTTGCGTCATTATATAATGGAATGTGAAAAATTGCGGAATTTAGAGATAACACCATCAATAATGTCCAAGAAATGTGTAAGTACTTCATTCACATGATGTGCTACCGAAATTTAGCGAAGTATCCAAAAAATTTGCTTACTGTAGGTAATGCATGCACTGACTGTAAAGCTGCCGGCCAGTGGGGTGGGTGTTGCAGCAAGACTACTAACTGTGGACTCACTATAGATGTAAAGTGCCTTGTATAGTGACTGTTGTGAGCCTCTTTAATGTCACTTGTGACACCTCTTTGTGTCACTTGTGACACAAAGATTCTTGATGTGTGTATTTGTGTGGGTGATTAGATATGTATGTGTATGTATATGTGTATACGTATATATATATAGGTACATGTATGTATGAGGGTGTGTACTGTGTATACAACATTGATAACTGTAACTAGCGTCAAACATTGTTATTTGCTTAGCTAAACGAACTAGAGGGTTCAGTTCCTGAACCGATTATGTGCCTCTGTAATCCTTTACACCACCGCCCACGGGATGGGTATGGGTTGCATAATAAAGAAAGAAATTGAATTGAATGAAACAAGAGCAAACACCAAGCAGAACAAAGACAAACAGTGAAACAAAACACACAACACTCAACAATCACACGACTACTCATACTTATCCGGGCACTCCACTGCCAGAAAGCGTATTCAATACGCCTCCCAAAGCAACATGTTATCTGGGACCTGGGTATGATAAACCGTTCGAGGATCAGGCATTAAGTCTGCACACCCACACAAAACACCGGTGCTGCGGAACCCAAATGGAAGAAGGGATCCATGGAACAGT
>WNGS01159273.1:5920-20159 GCA_020271785.1 Procambarus virginalis
TGTCAACCGATTGCCAAGCAAGTGTCAAGCTAATGTCAAGCAAGTGTCAAGCGAGTGTCAAGCGAGTGTCACTGGAATGTCAAGCGAGTGACATTTAGCTCACAACTTAAAAGGTGATATCTAAAAAAGCACTGAACTTTACGACAAGATCAGCGAGACAGATATTGCCAATTTATATCAAATTTAGGATAACCGGAAGACTAATAAGTAGAACTAATACGAACTGAAGTGCAAGTTACAGCCCGCTCCTGTGGCAGGTAAGTCCACTACGGGCTCACCATAGCCCGTGCTACTTGCCCCGCTCCTGTGTCAGGTAAGTCCACTACGGGCTCACCATAGCCCGTGCTACTTGCCCCGCTCCTGTGCCAAGTAAGTCCACTACGGCTCACCATAGCCCGTGCTACTTGCCCCGCTCCTGTGTCAGGTAAGTCCACTACGGGCTCACCATAGCCCGTGCTACTTGCCCCGCTCCTGTGTCAGGTAAGTCCACTACGGGCTCACCATAGCCCGTGCTACTTGCCCCGCTCCTGTGCCAGGTAAGTCCACTACGGGATCACCATAGCCCGTGCTACTTGCCCCGCTCCTGTGTCAGGTAAGTCCACTACGGGCTCACCATAGCCCGTGCTACTTGCCCCGCTCCTGTGCCAGGTAAGTCCACTACGGGCTCACCATAGCCCGTGCTACTTGCCCAGCTCCTGTGCCAGGTAAGTCCACTACGGGCTCACCATAGCCCGTGCTACTTGCCCCGCTCCTGTGCCAGGTAAGTCCACTACGGGCTCACCATAGCCCGTGCTACTTGCCCCGCTCCTGTGCCAGGTAAGTCCACTACGGGCTCACCATAGCCCGTGCTACTTGCCCCGCTCCTGTGCCAGGTAAGTCCACTACGGGCTCACCATAGCCCGTGCTACTTGCCCCGCTCCTGTGGCAGGTAAGTCCACTACGGGCTCACCATAGCCCGTGCTACTTGCCCCGCTCCTGTGCCAGGTAAGTCCACTACGGGCTCACCATAGCCCGTGCTACTTGCCCCGCTCCTGTGCCAGGTAAGTCCACTACGGGCTCACCATAGCCCGTGCTACTTGCCCCGCTCCTGTGGCAGGTAAGTCCACTACGGGCTCACCATAGCCCGTGCTACTTGCCCCGCTCCTGTGCAGGTAAGTCCACTACGGGCTCACCATAGCCCGTGCTACTTGCCCCGCTCCTGTGCCAGGTAAGTCCACTACGGGCTCACCATAGCCCGTGCTACTTGCCCCGCTCCTGTGCCAGGTAAGTCCACTACGGGCTCACCATAGCCCGTGATACATGGACACTTGGTTCTGAGTAGCTAAATCTAAAACAATAACAACAGGCAATTAGCATGACCTTTGACCTCGCTCTCGTCTTAAACTAGGCGATAAGGGTCACATCAACCATTCTACCTGCCAAGACTTGACACTAAACGACTTACCTTACCTTGAGGTGCTTCCGGGGCTTAGCGTCCCCGCGGCCCGGTCGTCGACCAGGCCTCCTGTTGCTGGACTGATCAACCAGGCTGTTGGACGCGGCTGCTCGCAGCCTGACTTATGAGTCACAGCCTGTTGATCAAGTATCCTTTGGAGGTGCTTATCCAGTTCCTTTACCACCAGATAGGTGAGAGTAGGGGAGGTGGCGAGCAAAGGGGGGGGGTGACTGGAGAGGGGGAAGGGATGGATAGATGGGGGGGGGGCAGAAAGGAACGGACAGTAAGGGGATAGGAAGAAGGAAGAGACAGTAAAGGGGAATAAGACAGGAGAAGGAGGATCACGAAAATATAGGAACGATAGGAAAAGATAGAAAGATAGGAATAGATAGGAAAAAGATTTAAAAAGATAGGAGCGCATGTAGCCGTCGCTTAATAGTTCACTCCTGCCTGCACTCAGCCACCAGGACCACAGCCCAAATAACATGCTGTAGACTCTTGGGGCCAGATTCACGAAGCAGTTACGCAAGCACTTACGAACCTGGGACCAGATTCACGAAGCAGTTACGCAAGCACTTACGAACCTGTCCATATTTTCTCAATCTTGGCGGCTTTGTTAACAATTATTAAACAGTTAATGAGCTCCGAAGCACCAGGAGGCTGTTTATAACAATAACAACAGTTGATTGGCAAGTTTTCATGCTTGTAAACTGTTTAATAAATGTAACCAAAGCCGTCAAAGATTGAGGAAAGATGGACAGGTTCGTAGTACTTGAGTAACTGCTTCGTGAATCTGGCCCCAGGTTCGTAAGGGCTTGCGTAACTGCTTCGTGAATCTGGCCCACAGGCCAATAGGCTCTTACCGACACTATCTTCAGGTTATCTTGAGATGATTTCGGGGCTTTAGTGTCCCCGCGGCCCGGTCCTCGACCAAGCCTCCACGCCCCAGGAAGCAGCCCGTGACAGCTGACTAACTCCCAGGTACCTATTTACTGCTAGGTAACAGGAGCATTATTGTGAAAGAAACTCGGCCCCTCGTTTCTCGCCGGCGCCCGGGATCGAACCCGGGACCACAGGATCACGCGTACAGTGTTCTGTCCGTTCAGCCACCGGCTCCCTAACTGGGGCATGGTGGCACCTAACTGGGGCATGCATGGTGACCCTAACTGGGGCATGGCTGAAGAGTTTGTCTTTGTCCACTCTGTCAATTCCCCTGAGAATTTTGTAGGTGGTTATCATGTCTCCCCTTACTCTTCTGTTTTCCAGGGACGGGAGGTTCAGCTCCTTTAGCCTTTCCTCGTAGCTCATTCCTCTCAGTTCCGGGACGAGCCTGGTGGCATACCGCTGAATCTTCTCTAACTTTGTCTTGTGTTAGGTATGGACTCCAGGCTGGAGCTGCATACTCCAAGATTGGTCTGACATAAGTGGTATACAGGGTCCTGAACGACTCCTTGTGTGTCAGTAGCGAGACCTGTTGGTGTACAGGAATGGAGTATGTGGTGGAATACACGCATGACAACCACATGACCTCATCGCCATTGTTTCTTGGAGAGACGGTGGCCTGGGGGGGGGAGGGGGGACAGGTGACCTTAGAGAGGTGGGGGTGGCTTGGGCTGGTGGGGTGGTGGTGGGGTGCGTGGGCGAGGTTGCTTGGAGGGGGGACAATGGGGGGTCCGGGTGGGATGAGAGAGGGTGTTAACCAGACCACACACTAGAAGGTGAAGGGACGACGACGTTTCGGTGCGTCCTGGACCATTCTCAAGTCGATTGTGAGGGGTGAGTGGGAGGGATAGGTTAGAGGGGGATCATGAGGGTAGACTGGACTGGTTAGCAACGGTGGAAGTGCTGTCGGGGCCCAAGAGCCGAGATCCATATGCTTACGAGGCGCCCTACGGGACGCAGCCGGTGGACAATATATCAATTACCAAACCCGAAACAATCAACTTTGCAATTATAGTCATAATCAGTTGCTTGCAAGAAGGTACAATGGGTTGGTGAGATTGCAGAAGACTGGTATTTACCATTCATGCAAAGTCCTAACATGCATAGCGTTTCCGGCGGGTTATGGTGGGGGGGGAGGGGAAGTCTGGGGGGGGTTGGGTGGCGGGTTTTGGGGGTCGGGGGGCGGGGTCGGTGGGGGGGGCGGATTTTTGGTGGGAGGGGTTGGGGGGGCGGATTATGCTAATAAATATTTCACTGTTGCAAAGCCCGTGTGCAAGCCATCGTGCAGTTGATAACGCAGCACTTACACTATAGTTGCAACCTATACTAATATTTTAGTAAAAAAAAAAAAAAAGTTTTGTGCCATTGAAGGTTCCCAAAAATTTTAAGAACAAATCCAAATAAGAGGCGATGAGTCACAATAACGTGGCTAAAGTATGTTGACCAGACCACACACTAGAAGTGAAGGGACGACGACGTTTCGGTCCGTCCTGGACCATTCTCAAGTCGATTGTGATGAAGTAGAGAGACAGGCAATAAATAGGCAAGAGAAGGAGCAAAGTAAGGTGTAGTAGAGGGGATAGTAATAATAATAAGAGCTGCAGAAGGCCTATTGGCCCATACGAGCAGCTCCTATTATAACCACCGAATGAGAAGAGATAGGAATAAGAAGAGGATAGCAAGGAGCGTAGGAGAAGAGAGAAAGAAAAGGAAAGAGAAAGAAGATAATGGAAGGGGGGAGGTTTATGTTTGGTCACGTTGTTAGAAAGATTAGAGCATTTGAGTATATACTGTGAAAGGGAAGAGTCCACAGCAACAAAGCCAGACTCAAGTTCATGTTGGGTACATTGTGTATAAGAGCCGATTCACAAGACGGCGGGAAAGATTATTTGAGGAAGACCAATCAATGGGATGATTGAATCCCTCACATGGCAGAAGAGAGCATTGTTAGTGTCTGCAGACTTAACACTTCTCTGTGTTCTTTAAGTCTGTCATTCAGTGTACGGCCATGCACCAAAGTATTGGAGAGGACAAGACGAACAGGAAATAGAGTAGACACCACAGCATTAGAAGCAGGAGGAGCAGTGTGAAACTAGATTGCTACGAAGTGCGTTTGTTTTGTCGAAACGTTGTCGTCTCTTCACCTTCTAGTGTGTGGTCTGGTCAACCAATCCAACTAAGACTTAACTTGCCCTAGAAATAAAGAAAATCCTAGACCAGTATACGCTATCTTAGGTTGGTGGTTATAACTTCAGCTACTCGGAAGGGTTCCAAGTAGCACAGGCTATGGTGAGCCCGTAACTTACCTGCCACAGAGCAGTGCTACTCCTTGCATCTTAGGTGTAATTTAACACACGCATATGCGCCTATGATATAGTTTAGCCGGTGCCGCCTGGCGCTTTCCAAAAAAAATAATAAAGAAATACGGTCGTTTTCGGTGCAAACGGCCATGACGACTCCCTGAACGTGAGAGGCCTAATTGGTCTTGTTTCTTCATTGTTTCTTTGGCAATCAAATACATCCTTGAAGGACATCATCCTTTATAACATTATAACAAATGGATCTTAATATGCCTTCACAGCATTATTCATTTCTCTCACCACATTTTGAAGTTAGATACCTGGTTGATGGGGTTCTGGGAGTTGTTCTACTGCCCAAGCCCGGCCCGAGGCCAGGCTTGACTTGTGAGGTTTGGTCCACCAGCTGTTTTGCTTGAGCGGCCCGCAGGCCCCATACCTGGTGATGGGGTTCTGGAAGTTCTTCTACTCCCCAAGCCCGCCCGAGGCCAGCTTGACTTTGAGAGTTTGGTCCACCAGGCTGTTGCTTGGAGCGGCCCGCAGGCCCACATATACTGGTTGATGGGGTTCTGGGAGTTCTTCTACTCCCCAAGCCCGGCCCGAGGCCAGGCTTGACTTGTGAGAGTTTGGTCCACCAGGCTGTTGCTTGGAGCGACCCGCAGGCCCCCATATACCTGTTTGATTGGGTTCTGGGAGTTCTTCTACTCCCCAAGGCCCGGCCCGGTCAGCTTGACTTGTGAGGGTTTGGTCCACCATGCTGTTGCTGGAGCGGCCCGCAGGTCCCATAACCTGGTTGATGGGTTCTGGGAGTTGTTCTACTGCCAAGCCCGGCCCGAGGCCAAGCTTGACTTGTGAGGGTTTGGTCCACAGGCTGTTGCTGGAGCGGCCCGCAGGCCCACATACCCACAACAGCCCGGCTGGTCCGGAACTCCTTGGAGAATAAATCTAGTTTCCTCTTGAAGATGTCCACGGTTGTTCCGGCAATATTTCTTATGCTTGCTGGGAGGACGTTGAAACAACCGCGGACCTCTGATTTTATACAGTGTTCTTGATTGTGGCCTATGGCACCTCTGCTCTTCACTGGTTCTATTCTGCATTTTCTTCAATATCGTTCACTCCATTATGTTGTTATTTTACTGTGTAGATTTTTGGACCTGGCCCTCCAGTATTAATTGATTAATTAATTAATTAGCTCCCTCGCCTCATTAGATTAATCGCTAAAGCTGCATTTATCTCTGAAATTCTATCCCCAATTATCTGTAAGTTCAATCATATCATCATTTCTCATAAAAAAAAATATTTCTGGGGCCATGAGAATTATCTTGGGATTACGGGCTATTCATGCCCGTGCCACCTCTTGGGTGGCTTAATCTTATTAATCTTATTAATCTTAATCTTGGGACTATTGATTCCCGCTCCTGTGGCAGGTAAGTCCACTAGGGCTCACCATAGCCCGTGCTACTTGCCCCGCTCCTGTGCCAGGTAAGTCCACTACGGGCACACCATAGCCCGTGCTACTTGCCCCGCTCCTGTGCCAGGTAAGTCCACTACGGGCTCACCATAGCCCGTGCTACTTGCCATCGCTCCTGTGCCAGTAAGTTACGGGCTCACCATAGCCCGTGCTACTTGCCCCGCTCCTGTGCCCGGTAAGTCCACTACGGCTCACCATAGCCCGTGCTACTTGCCCCGCTCCTGTGCCAGGTAAGTCCCTACGGGCTCACCATAGCCCGTGCTACTTGCCCGCTCCTGTGGCAGGTAAGTCCACTACGGCTCACCATAGCCCGTGCTANAATCCCCATGGCGGGGAGGAGACCTGGGGAGCGAAGCTGGTAGACGTTATTGACAGGAATTTCCTAACACAGCATGTGAAGGAAGACACTAGGGAAAGAGGAAGGGATACGCCCAGCCTATTAGACCTCATTTTCACCCAGAATGTAGAAGACATCGAGCAGTTGGAACATGAAATACCACTAGGAGCCAGTGACCATTGTGTCCTAGTCTTTGACTACATGATGGAACTTAAAATGTGACCAAAGGACAAGAGGTCCGAGTAAGGAGACTTGATACAGAAGAGGGGACTACAGAAGGATAAGGGACTACCTGGGAGAAGTGCAGTTGGAGGAAGAAATTAGAGGAAAAACAGTGCAAGATATGATGAACCAAGTCATATGGAAATGCAAGGAGGCTGAAGAGAGATTTATTCCAACAGTAAAGGAAAAAAGCAGGAGGGAATATAATAACCCATGGTTTAATAGACAATGTCAGGAAGCAAAGGTGAGAAGCAGGAGGGAGTGGAGGAAGTACAGAAGACAAAGGACAGAGGACAACAGGATTAGATGTAACAGAGCTAGGAACGATTACATTAACATAAGACGAGTGTCGGAAAGAAATTATGAGAATGATATTGCAATCAAAGCGAAAAAGCAACCTAAATTACTACATAGCCATATAAGAAGGAAGATGTCGGTAAATGACCAAGTGACAAGACTGAGGAAAACAGAAGGGCATATACAGAAAGTGACAAGGAAATCTGCGAGGTACTGAATGCAAGTTTCCATGGAGTGTTCACAACCGAGCCTGAGCAGCTCCCATTGTTAGAAGAGATTACCCTAGATGAAAGACTATCAGATATAGAGGTGACAGCAGAGGAGGTAATGAAACAGTTGACAACACTGGATGCAACTAAAGCGGTTGGACCAGACAAAGTATCACCGTGGATACTAAAAGAGGCAGCGCAGGCTCTCAGCGTGCCTCTGGCAATGATCTTTAATGAGTCACTTATGTCGGGAGAATTGCCCAGTTGCTGGAAGGAGGCAAATGTCGTACCGATTTTCAAGAAAGGTGATAGGGAGGAGGCACTTAACTACAGACCCGTATCACTGACAAGCATCCCCTGCAAAATACTTGAAAGAATAATTAGGCTAAGACTTGTTGAGCACCTGGAGAGCATTGGGTTTGTAAACAAGCACCAACATGGGTTCTGGACAGGGAAATCATGCCTAACAAACCTTTTAGAATTCTATGATAAAATAACAAGGATAAGGCAGGACAGAGAAGGCTGGGCAGACTGCATATTTCTTGACTGCCAAAGGCCTTTGATACAGTACCGCACATGAGACTGCTATACAAACTTGAGAGGCAGGCAGGAGTAAGCGGAAAGGCCCTAGCATGGGTGAGGAACTACCTAACAGGAAGGAGCCAGAGGGTAATGGTAAGGGGCGAGAAGTCGGACTGGCGAACAGTAACGAGTGGAGTACCTCAAGGATCGGTGCTGGGACCAATCCTCTTTCTAATTTACGTAAATGATATGTTTACAGGAGTGGAATCATACATGTCAATGTTTGCGGATGACGCAAAATTAATGAGAAGAGTTGTGACAGATGAGGATTGTAGGATCCTCCAAGAGGACTTAAACAGGTTGCAGAGATGGTCAGGGAAATGGCTACTGGAGTTCAACACCAGTAAATGTAAAGTTATGGAAATGGGATCAGGTGATAGACGACCAAAGGGACAGTACACAATGAAGGGGAACAGCCTACCTGTAACGATTCGAGAAAGAGACCTGGGAGTGGATGTGACACCTAATCTAACTCCTGAGGCACATATAAATAGGATAACGACAGCAGCGTACTCTACACTGGCGAAAATTAGAACTTCATTCAGAAACCTAAATGAGGAGGCTTTTAGGGCGCTTTACACTGCCTACGTGAGACCAGTCTTAGAGTATGCCGCGCCATCATGGAGCCCCACCTGAAGAAACACATAAGGAAACTGGAGAAGGTTCAGAGGTTTGCGACGAGGCTTGTCCCAGAGTTACGAGGGATGGGATATGAAGAGCGTCTGAAGGAACTGAACCTTACGACACTAGAGAAAAGAAGGGAGAGAGGAGATATGATAGGAACATATAAAATACTCAGGGGAATTGACAAAGTGGAAATAGATGAAATGTTCACACGTAATAATAACAGAACGAGGGGACATGGGTGGAAACTGGAAACTCAGATGAGTCACAGAGATGTTAGGAAGTTTTCTTTTAGCGTGAGAGTAGTGGAAAAATGGAATGCACTTAAGGAACAGGTTGTGGAAGCAAATACTATTCATAATTTTAAAACTAGATATGATAGGGAAATGGGACAGGAGTCATTGCTGTAAACAACCGATGGCTGGAAAGGCGGGATCCAAGAGTCAATGCTCGATCCTGCAAGCACAAATAGGTGAGTACACACACACACACACACACACACAACACACACACACACACACACACACACACACAACACACACACACACACACACACACACACACACACATCACACCTCCCCCCCCCTCACCTGGAACTTATGAATTATAACCACATGAATATAACCAAAAGATAACGAGAGAACAATTTCATCAAAGCGTTATCATACATAGGCAACGAGGGAGATGGATTACAATAACCAGAGAACGATAACCATGCGATAACGAGGTAATGAAAGAGTCTAGCTGACAGGCCCTCAATGATAGTTATATATAACGATAGCCATTTCCAGATAAGGAATGCGATAACGGTAGAGATTCGTACGCAACTTTTGTCCCGATAGCAGCAGTGATAACTGCAATTAAAGACTGGCGAAATTTGCGCTAATGATAACAAAAAAGTAAGATAGTTATCTATTAATAACTGCATTTACGATGAAGACAACGATAGCAGGTATTTAATGATAACGACAATTAAATGATAGCCACCACCACTCCCACTGACACTAGGACGATCGCGATACCAATCGCCTGACACGATAGCATCTTAGATCAAGCGATATCTCTATTCTCTTCTTGTCCAGTAACTCCCTACTGGTAAGGGATTGAAAGTTTCAATTGGTCCTCTGATGTTATCTACGGTGTTTTGGGAGAGCTGATTGGCTGATTGTTGTAGTGTGTGTGTGTGTGTGTGTGTGTGTGTGGGTGTGTGTGTGTGTGTGTGTGTGTGTGTGTGTGTGATGTGTGTGTGTGTGTGTGTGTGGTGTGTGTGTGTGTGTGTGTGTGTGTGTGTGTGTGTGTGTGTGTGTGTGTGTGTGTGTGTGTGTGTGTGTGTGTTTTAATAAATCCCATCAAACTTATATTTAAAGCCTATCAACTTCTGGAGGGTTATTAAGGCCTATCAACTTCTGGAGGGTTATTAAGGCCTATCAACCTCTGGAGGGTTATTAAGGCTTATCAACCTCTGGAGGGTTATTAGGTCTATCAACCTCTGGAGGGTTATTAAGGCTTATCAACCTCTGGAGGGTTATTAAGGCCTGTCACCTCTGGAGGGTTATTAAGGCCTGTCAACCTCTGGAGGGTTATTAAGGCCTATCAACCTCTGGGGGTTATTAAGGCCTATCAACCTCTGGAGGGTATTAAGGTCTATCAACCTCTGGAGGGTTATAAGGCCTATCAACCTCTGGAGGGTTATTAAGGCTTATCAACCTCTGGAGGGTTATTAAGGTCTATCACCTCTAGAGGGTTATTAAGGCCTGTCAACCTCTGGAGGGTTATTTAGGCCTGTCAACCTCTGGAGGGTTATTAAGGTCTATCAACCTCTGGAGGGTTATTAAGGCTTATCAACCTCTGGAGGGTTATTAAGGCCTGTCAACCTCTGGAGGGTTATTAAGGCCTGTCAACCTCTGGAGGGTTATTAAGGCCTATCAACCTCTGGAGGGTTATTAAGGTCTATCAACCTCTGGAGGGTTATTAAGGCCTATCAACCTCTGGAGGGTTATTAAGACCTATCAACCTCTGGAGGGTTATTAAGGCCTATCAACCTCTGGAGGGGTATTAAAGCCTATCAACCTCTGGAGGTTATTAAGACCTATCAACCTCTGGAGGGTTATTAAGGCCTATCAACCTCTGGAGGGTTATAAGGCTATCAACCTCTGGAGGGTTATAAGACCTATCAACCTCTGGAGGGTTATAGGCCTATCAACCTCTGGAGGGTTATTAAGGCCTATCAACCTCTGGAGGGTTATTAAGGCCTATCAACTCTGGAGGGTTATTAAGGCCTATCAACTCTGGAGGGTTATTAGGCCTATCAACCTCTAGAGGGTTATTAAGGCCTATCAACCTCTGGAGGGTTATTAAGGCCTATCAGCCTCTGGAGGGTTATTAAGGCCTATCAACCTTTGGAGGGTTATTAAGGCCTATCAACCTCTGGAGGTTATTAAGGCCTATCAACCTCTGGAGGGTTATTAAGGCCACCACAACACAGATTACTGACCAATCAGCAAGTATACTTTAGTCCTCACCAAAGGCAAGGACTAGATTAAGAGATGCGGTTTCGCTCCATGCAGGTCGGCGTTCAATCCCCGACCGTCTTTAAGTGATTGGCCACCATTCCTTTCCCCCGTCCCATCCCAAATCCTTATCCTGACCCCTTCCCAGTGTTAAATCTTCGTAATATATCCAGCTATGCTAATCCATCTATCAGAGACACTGTACAAGTGGTCTATTTTTCAATCAGATCAACTCTTATATCTTGAATGAATCAATCTCAGTATACTGGTTATCATGTGTGTATGATTTGCAACAGCCTGCACCAATTAGTCCATCAATCATGTTATCATTTACATGTTGCAAGCGTTCTGCACTCCTTTATCACTCAATAAACAAATCAAAGTGAGGTTTACAACGGGTATCAATCTCTGCTGGACATGCAATCAGGGATCAAGAGATACTGAAGCAGCAACTGAGAAAGATGGTGCACGACTCATCATCTTATGCAATGACTACGTCGATTCGCCAATTTCTAGGTCACCTTCGCCAGTCTCGCCAACTTCAAGGGGCACCTCCGCCAGCCTCGCCAACTTCAAAGGCACCTCTGCCAGCCTCGCCAACTTTAAGGGCACCTCTGCCAGCCTCGCCAACTTTAAGGGCACCTCCGCCAGCCTCGCCTACTTTAAGGGCACCTCCGCCAGCCTCGCCAACTTTAAGGGCACCTCTGCCAGCCTCGCCAACTTTAAGGGCACCTCCGCCAGCCTCGCCAACTTCTAGGGCACCTCCGCCAGCCTCGCCAACTTTAAGGGCACCTCCGCCAGCCTCGCCAACTTCTAGGGCACCTCCGCCAGCCTCGCCAACTTAAGGGCACCTCCGCCAGCCTCGCCAACTTTAAGGGCACCTCCGCCAGCCTCGCCAACTTTAAGGGCACCTCCGCCAGCCTCGCCAACTTTAAGGGCACCTCCGCCAGCCTCGCCAACTTTAAGGGCACCTCCGCCAGCCTCGCCAACTTTAAGGGCACCTCCGCCAGCCTCGCCAACTTTAAGGGCACCTCCGCCAGCCTCGCCAACTTTAAGGGCACCTCCGCCAGCCTCGCCAACTTCTAGGTCACCTCCGCCAGCCTCGCCAACTTCTAGGTCACCTCCGCAGCCTCGCCAACTTCTAGGGCACCTCCGCCAGCCTCGCCAACTTTAAGGTCACCTCCGCCAGCCTCGCCAACTTTAAGGGACCTCCGCCAGCCTCGCCAACTTTAAGGACGTATTGCAGAAGGTGGCAGTGGAAGCTTTTGGGGCTTATCTGAAGATGGTTATCGAGGCTGGAGAGTGTCGTGAGGCTCCGACACACCCAAGACTGGCATCTGAGATGGCTGACTCGTTTGTTGACATCTCTTGATATGTCCTGTCTGTCTGTCTGTCTGTCTGTCTGTCTGTCGGTACTGTCTGTCTGTCTTTCTGTCTCTCTGGCTCTCTGTACTCTCTCTCTGTCTCTCTCCTCTCTCTTCTCTCTCTCTCTCTCTCTCCTCTCTCTCTACTCCTTCTCTCTCTCTCTCATCTCTCTCTCTCTACTCTCACTCTCTCGTCTCTCTCCTGTCTTCTCTCCTGTTCTCTCTGTCCCTCTCTCTCTATGACTCTCTCTCCCTGTCTCTCTCTCTTCCTCTCTAGACAGACGGTGTGGACAGGGAGAAGGTATACCTGATACTGATCAAAATGTTCCCGTCCTGATCTGTAGCCTGTCCCTCTATTGGCGGAGATGGTTGGTGGTGATGGGGGTATGGGAGAAGAAAAGTTGAGAAGATGGGTAAAGAAAGGGGGGGGTGGGGAAGAGACGGGGAGATAATTGACAGGAGACAGAAGTGAACAGAGGGCACAGGTGCAGGTAAAGGAGGAAGAGCAGGGGACAGGAAGATAGACGGGGCAGGCAAGCGGACAGGAGTGTATGTAATCTGTCAGAGAGATGCAAGCTTCCCTTACACTTGATGGGACGTCCCTCGCTGTCTCTCTCTCTCTCTCTCTCTATCTCTCTTCTCCCTCTTCCCTCTCTCATCTTCTCTCCTTCCTCTCCTCACTATCTCTCTCTCTCTTCTCTCTCCTCTCCTCTCCCTCTCCCATCTCTCTCTCTCGCTCATCTCTCTCTCTCTCTCTCTCTCTCTCTCTCTCTCTCAGGCCACAACACCACCACCAGATGCCAACTGACAACCACAACAGCCTCAGTACCCATGACATATAGTAGTCGGGGTTTTCCCAGCCCTCAGACTCTACACTGTCTTAACCAGTTTACTGTAAACTCAGGGCATACGCTGGTCTTACTGAGCTCACCAGAGGGGCTTGTCGAGGTTTTTTGACATTATCTTTATATATATATTTATACATATGTGTATACTATGTATACAGTCCCGCAGGGGTCAGTCCTTGGACCCTATACTGTTTCTGATATATGTAAATGATCTCCCAGAGGGTATAGAATCGTTTCTCATAATGTTTGCTGATGATGCACAAAATTATGAGGAGGATTGAAACTGAGGACGATAGTAGGAGGCTACAAGACGACCTTAGACAGACTGAGTGAATGGTCCAACAAATGGTTACTAAAGTTCAACCCAGGTAAATGTAAGGTGATGAAACTAGGAGGAGGAAACAGGAGGTCAGACACAGGATACCGAATTGGAGATGAAATCCTTCACGAAATCGGACAGAGAGAAGATCTAGGAGGTGATATCACGCCCAAACCTGTCTCCTGAAGCCCCCATCAAGAGAATAACATCAGCGGCCTATGCGAGGCTGGCTAACATCAGAGTTGCCTTCAGTAACCTCTGAAGGGAATCATTCAGAACCGTTGTATACAGCATATGTAAGACCAATCTGGAGTATGCAGCCCCAGCATTGGAGCCCGTACCTTGTATCATAGCACAAGACGAAGCTGGAAAAAGTTCAGAGGTATGCCACTAGACTAGTCCCAAAACTAAGAGGCATGAGTTACGAGAGAAGGCTGAGGGAACTGCACCTCACGTCGCTGGAAGGACAGAAGAGCTCGGGGAGACATGATCACACACATACTAGGTTCTCCAGGGGAATCGATAGGGTAGAGACAAGGATGGATTATCATCAACATGGTGGGACACGAACAAGGGGACACAGGTGGAAACTGAGTACCCACATGAGCCTACAGAGACGTTAGAAGGAACTTTTTCAGTGTCAGAGTAGTTAACAGATGGAATGCATTAGGCAGTGATGTGGTGGAGGCTGACTCCATACACAGTTTATAATGTAAGATATGATAGAGCCCAATAGGCACAGGAACCTGTAAACCAGTTAACTGGCAGTTGAGAGGCAGGAC
>WNGS01159275.1:40521-52762 GCA_020271785.1 Procambarus virginalis
CAATGTACAAAATTCTTAGGGAAATTGACAAGATCATCTTTAAATAAGAGAATTACAAGACACAGGAACTGGAAACGACAAAACGAGCGGAAGAAATATAAGGAAATACTGGCACCCTGTCCGAGGGGTCAACACAGAGATGAATGAGAAGAAGAAGCTGTAGAAGCCACCTCCAGCTTCAGCTCTAGGGCTCAGATTCGGCAAAGAATAAGCGTACACAGCTTATTTCACCTGCACTTGAAGTGGCATTCTTGAGGGCACTAGCAAGGATATGGCCTATCACCCATATCTGAAAACTCATCCTCGTGAAGGTTCGAACCCTGACAGCTAGGCGCTCCGTACACCTTCGCGTACCTAATACCTTACCCACTACAGGAAGTAAAGAGGAAGGGGAGGCAAAGGTGAAGGGAAGTATAGAAGTGGAATACAGTGAGAGGTATGAAAGCAGGCGGGCTGTCCGCCTTGCTGACACGATGTGTGGTGTTGGTCTCTCTTTGCAAAAGAAAACTTTCAATTATTTTTACGCCATTTTTTTTTTCTTAGCTTGAATCTGTGTCCTCTTGTTTGTGAAGTTGCTGGTTTCAGGAATTCCTCCGTCAATTTGGTCGATTCCTGATAATATTTTGTAAGCGGTGATCATATCTCCTCTTTTTCTTCTATCTTCTAGTTTGGCATGGTTAACGCCTCTAGTCTCTCCTCGTAACTCTTGTTTCGCAGTCCCGGAAGCCATTTTGTAGCATGCCGTTGCACCTTTTCCAGTTTATTGATGTGCTTCTTGTGATGTGGGCACCACACAACTGCTGCAGATTCCTATTTTGCCCTCACAAAAGTCATGAAACATTTCTGTATTCACCTAGTTGTATTCACCTAGTTGTGCTTGTGGGGGTTGAGCTCTGCTCTTTCGGCCCGCCTCTCAACCGTCAATCAACTTTTTTTTCCCCACACACACTCAAGAAGCACCCGTAGCACCTGTCTAACTCCCAGGTACCTGTTTACTGCTAGGTAACAGGAGCATCAGGGTGAAAGAAACTCTGCCCATTTGTTTCTGTCATTGCCAGGGATCGAACCCGGACCCTAAGATTACGAGTCAGCCACAAGCCCTTAAAGTCCTCGTGTGTGTGTGTGTGTTGTGTGGTGTGTGTGTGGTGTGTTTGTGTTGTGTGGTGTGTGTGTGTGTGTGTGTGTGTGTGTGTGTGTGTGTTGGTGTGTGTTTGTTGTGTGTTGTGTGTGTGGTGTGGTGTGTGTGTGTGTGTGTGTGTGTGTGTTGTGTGTGTGTGTGTGTGTGTGTGCGCGGTCGTGCGTGCGTGCTTTGCGCGCGCGTGAACACTGATCTGATTCACTGGAGATGGAAATTGATCCAAGTGACGGAGATTAGTTATATATTTTTTACTCATAAGAAGAGGGGAAATGGGTGACGAAGGAGAGGGCTGAGAAGAGAGGGGGAAATAGGGAAGAAAGATGTAAAGGAAGTAAGGTTGGGGGGGGGGAGGGGTTGTGCTGAGTAATTCTCATCACCCTTCCACAACTGTTCCACACCTGTACGCTCCGAGTTTCTTCCATCTCACCTTTCCTCCCTTCCCTCCTCTCCCTCCTCTCTACCCTCCTCTCACTCCCCTCCACCACCCTCCCTACTCTCTACAAAAACATCTATGATAACTTCTTGAAGTTTATCTTGAGATGATTCGGGGCTTAGCGTCCCCGGGGCCCGGTCCTCAACCAGGCCTCCATTTTGCTACACACCCGCAGGAAGCAGCCCGTAGCAGCTGTTTATCTTCCAGTACCTATTTACTGCTAGGTGAACAGGTGCATCAAGATGGAAGAAACTCTGCCCATATGTTTCCGCCTCCACTGGGGATCGAACCCGGAACTTTAGGACTACGAATCCCGGGCGATGTTCATTTAGCCGTCATGCCCCCAGCGATATGTTTACTCCCAGATCTTCGTCTCTTAGTGATTAAGTCGCTTGTTTCTCTTAATTATGAACTGTTCATCTCACTCCAACATAAGACCGGTTTTAAGCATATTAACCTTCAACTTACACACACAAACCACAATAGTGTGATGGGATCAATAAACAAATCCACAAGGAAATGCGAATCCTTGTCCGGCCCTTGAGGATTTCTTCTTTGAACCTTGAACTTATTTAGCCTGTCACCCAGTAATCATCTGCGAGGCGAGTCAGTAACTTGCCCAAGTCTTCGAAAGCGTCCTGACCTAACTTAACCTAACCCCAATTAATTAGTCTTCCGAAAAAGTCTTAAGCTATCCCAGCCTATCTTAGGTTTTCAGGAAATCTCCTAACCTAACCTAACGTAGCTGTGAAATCCTCAGATTAGGCAAAATGTAATTCATTTGTCAATAAAGATGTTAAAAATAATAAGTTCCATAAAGGCCCAACTGGAGATGATCAACATGTTACACATATGTTGTACCATACGTCATGTTGTACACATAACGTCATGTTGAAGAGTTACATTATCAACTGAATTTGAGTCAGGTCGGAAAAGGCGGGATTTACGCCACTTTAAGTGAAAAAGAATTTCTGATCATTTTTTACGCTGCCTAATAGAGCGACACTCGCAAGGAATCTGTATATATTATAACTGAAGGCCATTGAAGCTGTCGCTGATGTGTCTTGTTTCTGTGTGTGTCCAGCCACTTGGGGTGGATGGTAGAGCGACGGTCTCGCTTCATGCAGGTCGGCGTTCAATCCCCGACCGTCCCCAAGTGGTTGGGCACCATTCCTTCCCCCTCGTCCCATCCCAAATCCTTATCCTGACCCCTTCCACCTGTTAGACTTCTAACAGCCTCTATTCTCGGACCTCTATTCTGATAGACCACATGCTATTCAGATACAGATCTTGCGCTAAAGTGAGGCTAGTTCGTGGGTCTACTGTCTTCAAACTAGGCTCGTTCAGGTGGCGCCTGATCTCTTGTACCTGGATTGTACCTGAATGAGGTCCTGAGAGTTCTTCTAGTCCCAAAGCCCGCCTGGGGCCAGGCTTGACCTCAAACACATTAATGAATTTGAATGCGAATATTAATTCGTTTTCCTCATATATGAATATCACAATGTATTTTGTCAATTGTTAGGTGGGTGGGTTAGGTTGGGTGGTTAGGTTCTGTTGGCCATTATTGGTATTGTTGTACGCCGGTGGAGCACTGACAGTGTTGGGATTCCAACAGCAATGGTCAGCGAAGCACTGTTCAAAAAATATTCGAACGGCATTAATGTGAGTCGTATGTGTACACCTTTCATTTATTAACGGGGTTTGGCGGCCGGATGAGCGAGCATTTGGCGGCCGGATGAGCGAGCATTTGGCGGCCGGATGAGCGAGCATTGGCGGCCGGATGAGCGAGCATTTGGCGGCCGGATGAGCGAGCATTTGGCGGCCGGATGAGCGAGCATTTGGTCTTTGTTTATAATGTGTTCATTACCTTCCCACAACCTACAATAAGAGTATCTACCACGTCTCCCATCCCTGCAAACACAAACCGTAACTGTCTCTATTTTCCCCTTGTTACAACTTGTAATAAAGTTGTTACATCTTGGCTTAACGTGTTTATGACGTATTAGAACGTTGTTACAACTTGCTATATTGGTTGTTATAACGGGTTAGGAGGTGTTAAAACTTGTTCGACGTTGTACCAACGTCGTAGTTTCGGTGTGTGTTTGGCGGGCTTACGACGTACCCACCATGATCTCTTACGACGTACCCACCATGATCTCTTACGACGTACCCACCATGATCTCTTACAACGTACCCACAAGGTCACCTCTTACGAGCACAAGTGTGTGTGTTGTAATCTGGAAACATCGGAGAATACTGAGCATGTTACGTGTGTACAGCAACGCTGAGTGACTGTAAATGGTGTAGATAAAACACAAAAGTTACACACTTTTGGTAATTGTAACTTACCACGTCTGACTCAACCCAAGTCTTGCTAAGTCTGACTCAATCCCAGCCTTACCCCGCCCCGTAAGGAGCCGGTCGGCCGAGCGGACAGCACGCTGGGACCTTGTGATCCTGTGGTCCTGGGTTCGATCCCGGGCGCCGGAGAGAAACAATCGGCAGAGTTTCTTTCACCACTATGCCACTGTTACCTAGTAGTAAATAGGTACCTGGGAGTTAGTCAGCTGTCACGGGCTGCTTCCTGGGGCTGGAGGCCTGGTCGAGGACCGGGCCGCGGGGACACTAAAAAAATCCCCGGAATCATCTCAAGATAACCTCAAGATAACCTCCACTAACTCCTACAGAGCCAGAATCTCTATTCAGGCGACGAGTCACAATAACGTGGCTGAAGTATGTTGACCAGACCACACACTAGAAAGTGAAGGGACGACGACGTTGTTGTTGTTCAAGATTCGCTACTTGGACCAAAAAGTTCCAAGTAGCACGGGCTATGGTGAGCCCGTAGGTACTAAGAGACGACGGCGTTTCGGTCCGTCCTGGACCATTCTCAAGTCGATTGTGAATCGACCTGATCAACCAGAATCTCTGATTAGGAGTGCAAATTGCAAGGTTGTACGAATCTGACGAATCAGCCTTGACTCACGTCTGCAAAATTCCTTAAGAAAGTTAAGAAGCTGTCACGCCATGTATAGTTCTCACTCGTCTTCACTCACCTGCACTCTGCGTCCTCAGTGACACTTAGTGTCTACTGCTTGAGCTATGTCACTCATGTAGGGTAATACTATGACTTCTAGCGCTAATGACATGCTCCTCTTTATTAATTTACCGTCTTATTGATAATATTCCATACTGCCCTAAGGAACAGGTTGACAAATACAGCCAAATGTAAGAAATAAGAGACTGTACAGCCTCCAGTTAGCACACCAGATGCTCTGGGAGACTGTACAGCCTCCAGTTAGCACCCCGATGCTCCGGGAGACTGTACAGCCTCCAGTTAGCGCACCAGATGCTCCGGGAGACTGTACAGCCTCCAGTTAGCACACCAGATGCTCCGGGAGACTGTACAGCCTCCAGTTAGCACACCAGATGCTCCGGGAGACTGTACAGCCTCCAGTTAGTACACCAGATGCTCCGAGAGACTGTACAACCTCCAGTTAGCACACCAAATGCTCCGGGAGACTGTACAGCCTCCAGTTAGCACACCAGATGCTCCGGGAGACTGTACAACCTCCAGTTAACACACCAGATGCTCCGGGAGACTGTACAGCCTCCAGTTAGCACACCAGATGCTCCGGGAGACTGTACAGCCTCCAGTTAGCACACCAGATGCTCCGGGAGACTGTACAGCCTCCAGTTAGCGCACCAGATGCTCCGGGAGACTGTACAGCCTCCAGTTAGCACACCAGATGCTCCGGGAGACTGTACAACCTCCAGTTAGCACACCAGATGCTCCGGGAGACTGTACAGCCTCCAGTTAGTACACCAGATGCTCCGGGAGACTGTACAGCCTCCAGTTAGCACACCAGATGCTCCGGAGACTGTACAACCTCCAGTTAGCACACCAGATGCTCCGGGAGACTGTACAGCCTCCAGTTAGTACACCAGATGCTCCGGGAGACTGTACAGCCTCCAGTTAGCACACCAGATGCTCCGGGAGACTGTACAGCCTCCAGTTAGCACACCAGATGCTCCGGGAGACTGTACAGCCTCCAGTTAGCACACGGGTAACAGAGAAGGTCGACCATTGGGTTGCTTCCTTAACATGGTGTGCAAGTCACTGAGTCACTCCGCTCCCAGGACGTCTTGATCTTAACAATTGTCATCTGTCTCCTTGTTCCATAACAAAATACCAAGTTTAAAAAACACCTGGGCGCAGATGTTGGTAAATACCAATAGACTTAGACCCTGTTAATTATAAGACGTATACCTAGTTGTAGCTCCTCCTTGTGGCTCCTACACACCTCAGAGGTGCACGTGTGTGCTTGCAACTCCTTGCAATCCAAGACGATGTACAGGTCCGCTTGCAAGTCCGTCCCTGCAGCCCTCCTCCAAGGACTCGTTGATCAAGAAACTTGGTCACTTAACTGGCGGATGTTATATAAATAAATATGATGGAGTGACACTGCGCTCACACTATCAGTGTGATCCACACTCTGCGCCAGGCCTCCTTACTCGGGCTAAATACCCCACATTGCGCAGACGGAGGCGAGGCAAGACCATTTAATGTGCGTGTTCAGCACATGTGTAAACCACACACTACATCAGTTTACCACTGGTGACCAGTTTACTACTGTACATGTGCCTCTCGGTACACATATCCCAAGATATCCTGAACACATTGTGCATTGGTATTTTTTTTAATTTTGCCCCGAGGGGCGAGTTTATTTGAGAAGTGTCACTCATCCTGTGAGTGGACACACCGCCATAGTGACAGTATTGGGCAGCGCCACTCATCCTGTGAGTGGACACACCGCCATAGTGACAGTATTGGGCAGCGCCACTCATCCTGTGAGTGGACACACCGCCATAGTGACAGTATTGGGCAGCGCCACTCATCCTGTGAGTGGACACACCGCCATAGTGACAGTATTGGGCAGCGCCACTCATCCTGTGAGTGGACACACCGCCATAGTGACAGTATTGGGCAGCGCCACTCATCCTGTGAGTGGACACACCGCCATAGTGACAGTATTGGGCAGCGCCACTCATCCTGTGAGTGGACACACCGCCATAGTGACAGTATTGGGCAGCGCCACTCATCCTGTGAGTGGACACACCGCCATAGTGACAGTATTGGGCAGCGCCACTCATCCTGTGAGTGGACACACCGCCATAGTGACAGTATTGGGCAGCGCCACTCATCCTGTGAGTGGACACACCGCCATAGTGACAGTATTGGGCAGCGCCACTCATCCTGTGAGTGGACACACCGCCATAGTGACAGTATTGGGCAGCGCCACTCATCCTGTGAGTGGACACACCGCCATAGTGACAGTATTGGGCAGCGCCACTCATCCTGTGAGTGGACACACCGCCATAGTGACAGTATTGGGCAGCGCCACTCATCCTGTGAGTGGACACACCGCCATAGTGACAGTATTGGGCAGCGCCACTCATCCTGTGAGTGGACACACCGCCATAGTGACAGTATTGGGCAGCGCCACTCATCTTGTGAGTGGACACACCGCCATAGTGACAGTATTGGGCAGCGCCACTCATCCTGTGAGTGGACACACCGCCATAGTGACAGTATTGGGCAGCGCCACTCATCTGTGAGTGGACACACCGCCATAACAGCATGTACAACACTCCCCAATAGGAAGAAAACCCGCTGGGTTGGTCATCCTGCCACATGTACCCAGACACGGTATAATGTTATAATGAATGATAGGTTACTGTTATAGAGCACCGAGGCAGCTTAATGTTCATCTATAATTATTTTCAACAAGTAAACTATCGTACAACTAGGTATTAATTAGCAGTTTGTCACTAATTAACATGTTTCTGCCCTAATTTATGGCCAAATAGTTTTAGGGATGTACAGGATTCTGGAAACGTTAAATCACTTTGATTTTGTTATGGCCCTATAGAGGGGGACTACAACCCCCCCCCCCCAGAGAAGGAAAACAACTCCTTCGGGAGAGGGAGTATAACTACCCCCCAGAGAGGAGAATAACTTCCCCAGAGAGGGAGAATAACTTCCCCAGAGAGGGAGAATAACTTCCCCGAGAGGGAAAATAACTTTCCCAGAGAGGGAGAATAACTTCCCCCAGAGGGAGAATAACTTCCCCAGAGAGGGAGAATAACTTCCCCAGAGAGGGAGAATAACTTTCCCCAGAGAGGGAGAATAACTTCCCCAGAGAGGGAGAATAACTTCCCCCAGAGAGGGAGAATAACTTCCCCAGAGAGGAGAATAAGTTCCCCCAGAGAGGGAGTATAACTTCCCAGAGAGGGAGAATAACTTTCCCCAGAGAGGGAGAATAACTTCCCCCAGAGAGGGAGAATAACTTCCTCCAGAGAGGGAGAATAACTTTCCCCAGAGAGGGAGAATAAGTTCCCCCAGAGAGGGAGTATAACTTCCCCCAGAGAGGGAGAATAACTTCCCCCAGAGCGGGAGAATAACTTCCCCAGAGAGGGAGAATAACTTCCCCCAGAGAGGGAGAATAACTTCCCCCAGAGAGGGAGAATAACTGATGCAACACTGCTGTATGTAGTTATCATAACGTAAACATGGGTGTAATTACCTAAATACAATTACCTAAGTGTAATTATCTACATATAATTACCCAAGTGTAGTTACAGGATAAGAGCTACGTAGCTCCTGGTGTCCCGTCTTCCCAGCACTCTTTGTCATATGCCAAAACTTGTGACGGTTTTGACATCCAACTTTCCCGCTGCCGATTGTCTAATGTAATGACTCCAGACCTGTTTCCCTGTCATATCTTATCTTAAAATTATGTATGGAGTTAGCTTCTGCAACTTGCTCCTTTAGTTCAATACATTTCCCTACTGTTGGTGTGTAAAAGGTAGATTTTCTAACATCTCTACGACTTATCTGTTTGTCAAGCTTCCCCTCCCCGCGTGGAGGCCTGGTCGAGGACCGGGCCGCGGGGACACTAAAGCCCCGAAATCATCCCAAGATAACCCCCCCCCCCCCCCCCCACCCCGCCATGCCCGTTCTGAACATTGTGAACATTTCCTTTTGTTCCACTCTGTTAATCCCTCTTAAGTATTTTATACAACTCAATCATGTTTCCCCTCTCCCTCCTCTTATCAAGCGTCGTCAGGTCTAGTTCTTTCAGTCTTTCTTTATACCCAATCCCTCGCAATACTCAAAATGAGCCTTGTTGCAAACGTCTGAACCCCATCAAGCTTCTTCATGTTTTATTTTTAGACGGGGGAGTTCCACGATGCGGTTGCATACTGCAAGACTGGTCTCACGTACGTGTACAGCGATCTTGGAAGTTTAACGTGGTCAGATATTTTAGTTAGAGTATTGATTGCTAACTATTAACGGAGTTTGTTGACTTTCTTGACGACTCAAGTTTGTTGAGTAACAACAAGCCGTTGAAATTAATCCGGATGACTGAGCCCGCAACACGATATCCGGATGACTGAGCCCGCAACACGATATCCGGATGACTGAGCCCGTAACACGATATCCGGATGACTGAGCCCGCAACACGATATCCGGATGACTGAGCCCGCAACACGATATCCGGATGACTGAGCCCGCAACACGATATCCGGATGACTGAGCCCGCAACATGATATCCGGATGACTGAGCCCGCAACATGATATCCGGATGACTGAGCCCGCAACACGATATCCGGATGACTGAGCCCGCAACATGATATCCGGATGACTGAGCCCGCAACACGATATCCGGATGACTGAGCCCGCAACATGATATCCGGATGACTGAGCCCGCAACATGATATCCGGATGACTGAGCCCGCAACATGATATCCGGATGACTGAGCCCGCAACACGATATCCGGATAACTGAGCCCGCAACACGATATCCGGATAACTGAGCCCGCAACATGATATCCGGATGACTGAGCCCGCAACACGATATCCGGATTCTCCTTACTCAAGTATTTATGGCGTAACCCGGGTATATAGGTCGATACGCATGCTGACTAATGTCGGGTTGTGTTGCAGAGTGAGAGGGGGGTGTAGTAGAGTGTGGGGAGGGGTGGGGGTGGGGGGTGTGTGGGGGGGTGGGTGAGTGTGGGAGTGGTGGGGAGGGGTGGGGGAGTGTCGGGAGTGGTGGGGGAGGGGTGGGGGAGTGTAGGTAGGGTTGGGGGAGTGTTGGGAGGGGTGGGGGAGGGTCGGGTAGGGTGGGAGGAGAGATGTGTAGGGAGGGGTGGGGGAGTGGGGGGGAGGGGTGGGGGAGTGTAGGTAGGGGTGGGGGAGTGTGGGGAGGGGGTGGGAGAGTGTAGGGAGGGGTGGGGGGGAGGATCGGGAGTGGTGGGGGAGTGAACTAGAGTGGGATGGGGTCCACTTCCACCCACAAGATAGGTACGGGACCTACCAACAGGATGGTGTAATAATAAACACAATAAACTAACTAAACAAAAACCAATTGGGCTCCAAAATTCAGTGCTGACCCGGACCTCCACGCAAGAGCTCTAAGATAAATGTTTATACACTCAATCACCCGGACTCTCTGCAGGCGTGGCGCCTCCATCACCACTGCCGTCAATTGCTCCCCCCGCCTTACTGCCGCCTGTCTACTGCTCTCCGTCTACTGCCGCCTGTCTTACTGCACCCGTCATTACTGCCGCCTGTCTACTGCTCTCCGTCTACTGCAGCCTATCTACTGCTCTCCGTCTACTGCCGCCTATCTACTGCTCTCCGTCTACTGCCGCCTGTCTACTGCTCTCCGTCTACTGCCGCCTGTCTACGCCACCCGTTACTGCCGCCTGTTACTGCTCTCCGTCTACTGCCGCCTATCTACTGCCACCCAGTCTATTTATTTAACATCTTTCAAATATTCTCGTTTTCTGTTTAATCCACATGTTTAAGAATGAACAAACTCGGACATAATCTTCCCCAGAGCAGCATCCCCACTTCTGGGGACAGATGAGACGGGCTAAGAAGAGGAAGCTGGGTCCTACTTCATAATGACAAAGGTTGGGAGTCAGATACAATTGCACGATTAGAAAGGCGGGGCCAAGAGCTAAGAGCTAAGATCCTGCAGGTACAAATGGTAAATACAAAACACACACACATATATAGACCATTTCAGCCCATAAATCCGTAACAAGAAATATATATTGATCTTTCAACACAAGCATATCATATTTGACCCAAAATTGACACATATATGTGAAAGAATGTCAACAAAACATGATATTCATAAATAACCACATATGAACAAGAGGTGACATATATTTAAACCCCTGGCAGGGGTCCTATCAAATATCCTCCATTCATACTTTCCCTCATAAAACACACCCCAACGAGGCATAAATTGGAAAAAAAAATTCCTTTCATAAGCGCCCGAGTCGATCACAAAGGAAGGTGTCTAAAATAATAGAGTAACATGAGGATTTAATTGCAGGCGCTGGCAGACGAGCGAGGGGCGAGGTGCCAGGCACTGGTTGGCCTTGGGTTGTGGGGAGAGTGCCAGGTCATGGACAAACAAACACACACACACACACAAGCAGGTAAACAAAAGAGCGAGGCAGACAGGGCGGGAGGTAACACATTAGAGATCACAACTAACACATCAAATAAAAAAATTCTGATAGTATATTATGGTTTAGTGTGCACAAAATATCAATTCATTATTTAATAAGAATTTCCCAATCTGTAGTTTTTCCAATCTGTAAGTCACTAATTTAACAACTCACACACGACAGCATTACTTAACACTTAAAATCCACCAATGTGGTCAAGTGATTAAGCTGTTTCATCCTCACTGTCTCATCCTAAATTTCCACAGTTTAAAACCTCTCTTTCATCAGTTTATCTCTTCCAGCTTAACAAATCCTTGCTCAAACATCAACTCAAAGACACTCCACTGATAACCTCTCACACAGCCGTGAGATGACAGAGATATTAGTAAGAACTTTTTTCAGTGTCACAGTAGTTAACAGATGGAATGCATTGGCAGTGATGTGGTGGAGGCTGACTCCATACACAGTTTCAAATGTAGATATGATAGAGCCCAATAGACTCAGGAATCTGTGCACCGGTTGATTGAGAGCTGAGAGGCGGAACCAAAAGTTGAAGCTAAAACCCCCTAAGCACAACTACGTGAGTACAGTCGGAGATGCCCAAGGCACTAGATTAATTTGAGGTGTCCGGACACGAAGGAATCAGTAGGGAACTGGACGTGACAAAGGCCGTGGTTTCCGCCGTGACTGCACCGTGGTATTAGGAAGGGAAGGTGATGCCTCTGTGTTGGCCTCTTAAAACATATCAATCACTGGAACATGGAGACTACCAATGTTCTGGAAGAGAGCCAGCATACATATGAGAGTAGGTGTAAACTGCAAGCCAGCATCCCACACATGCATAACATGCGTCGACGTGAGCAGATCAACGGGCCACCACTGAAGAGGATTGCTTCTATGGCGGAAACTCAGTGTGGGTTCAGAGACCACATATCCAACTTTTATAACTCCCCAGAATTGTATCCTATTATTGCCTCGAGAGCTTTACTGTAACTGACTTGAGTGACACTGGTCGTTAGTTGCTGATCACCGAATGTCTCGAACTCTTTGTAAACTGTTGTTAAAGATCTGAATTCTTCCATAGAGAAGGCCAGATTCCTTGAGCTAGAGTTGGTAGAGGCGAGTAAGACACCAAC
>WNGS01159275.1:52787-63367 GCA_020271785.1 Procambarus virginalis
AACATAACTGGTATATATATATATATATATATATATATATATATTATATATAATATATATATATATATATATATATATATATATATATATATATATATATAATCTCCAGACACACACACTTGAAAAAATTCATATTGTCTGTGCTATTTCATGTCAAAATTGTCCTAGGTTAATCCCTTATGATAATCTTTGTGAAGTACTAAGGTAACATACAATTCCTACACAATAATTCTACAAAATAAAGTTTGGCCTGTTATGTATGTATGTATGTATGTATGTATGTATGTATGTATGTATGTATGTATGTATGTATGTATGTGTGTATGTCTTAGGCGCTATATTCAGGTCGTGGATTTTTAGTTTTATCTGAAGGGAACATATTCATTTTTGTTCATGTTATATTTTGTGTTCTGTATATGCGAAATTTTGGCATTAATAGGAAAAATATGTATTATTATTATTATTTTTATGATTATTATTGTTATGATTATTATTAAGAACAACATTAACAGTTTGTTGTTCTTCATGACTATATCCGTTATAGTTAACACTCATGATAACTGTTATCTTTCGGTTATTGCTGTTATATTCTATATATCAATATTACTCATATTAATATAGAATATTATTGACTAACTTTGTTAATATTGATAACACTCTGAAAATCAGAGTCACAGTAAATGTCAGACTCTGACAGCTTGTGACCCGCGCTGATCGGTGCCCGGGAGGCTCTCTGATTGGCCAGAGTGGTAGTTGAGGGGGTAATTATGTCTAATGACCTCCGGCTGCTGTTGGGGGCAACTGGGGTGCCATGAACCAGCTCATTACACTTGTATTGACCATCCCGACGGGGTAATTGAGGTTCGCTCAAGGGCCACTTATCTGTTGTAATAATGATGGTAATCTCTAGACGTCATAGAGACGAGGGGAGACATGATTGAGGTATACAAAATACAAATAGATGAAGTGTTAGAGACAACTAACACAACACCTGTACCCAATATTAGACTATTTTACAGGAACTTCTTCTCGACGGCTCATAAAACAGAGGAAAGGGTCCTGAAAGATATTGTTGATAGAAACGTTATCCCTACAGACAAAAATCAGAAGATACAATTGACGATTTACTATAAAACCCAAAAAACGGCCAACCTACTGATGAAAAACTCTCCAGACACAAAGCAGAACGCCTTGAAAGAAACCAACGTCGTCTATGCCTACAAATGCCCACTTGGGGACTGTAAGCCTCAAAGAACTCAGTATATAGGCAAGACAACAACGTCTCTTTCCAGGCGATTAACAATGCATAAGCAACAGGGCTCCATAAAGGAACACATAATCTCCTCTCACAACGAGACCATCACCAGAGAAGTCATAATAAAGAACACAGAAATCATCTAGATACAGCGATAGCAGGCGGCTCGACATCTGCGAGGCACTACACATCAAGAAGTCAACACCAGCAATCAACAGCCAATTAATGCACAACTATCTACCCCTCAAGACTCTGCACCAATATAGAAAATCAAGAGGAACAATATGGGCCAATAGCCTTCTGCGGCATATTTGTATCCACCTAATTCCCATTAATTTTTCATTGTACCTCACCTCACTTCACCTCCTCTCCTGCCTATATATATGTCCAATACTTGACCTGTCATCATTCCTTCTTAAGATGTATTAATATACGAAAGTACTTAAGGAAATCCTGTTTCAACTCTTCCTCCGTGGTTGACACTGTATATATATAATATATATATATATATATATATATATATATATATATATATATATATATATATATATATATGTCGTACCTAGTAGCCAGAACGCACTTCTCAGCCTACTATGCAAGGCCAATTTGCCTAATAGGCCAAGTTTTCATGAATTATTTGTTTTCGACTACCTAACCTACCTAACCTAACCAACAACTTTTTCGGCTACCTAACCTAACCTAACCTATAAAGATAGGTTAGGTTAGGTTAGGTAGGGTTGGTTAGGTTCGGTCATATATCTACATTAATTTTAACTCCAATAAAAAAAAATTTACCTCATACATAATCAAATGGGTAGCTTATCATTTCATAAGAAAAAAATTTGAGAAATATATTAATTCAGGAAAACTTGGCTTATTAGGCAAATCGGCCTTGAGTAGTAGGCCAAAAAGTGAGTTCTGGCTACTAGGTACGACATTATATATATATATATAGATATATATATATATAGTATATATATATATATATATATATAGATATATATTATATATATATATATAAAGTAAGAGAATGTAATGCAAGAGAACACAGAGGAATCATGTACCCAGTGTTCTATACACCAAGTATAGAATCAACTAACACAAAAAACACACACGGTAATTACGACTGGAATATGATATTAACGTCTATATTTATCCAACGCTCTAATTTGACACAAATACTGTCCACTACTACCAAATGTATGAAATAATAATACATATACACCAGCGGTCTTTTTTTTTCGAAGACAAAAGACCACTGGTGTGTTTCAAGCGCAGGTTAGAAATAGCTATGTACATGCGTTTTATGGGTCTCTAACGAGTAATACAGCTGTTGTATTCACAAGCAAACAACTACAACACAACAGCAAAACAAACAAGACAGAGATGGGAGCCGAGGGGGGGGGGACACAAAACCTTGTTGCAATTGCAAACAATGCACAGTTGGGTGCAACACTGAGGCTAGGAGCCACGAACACAAACAGGCCGTTCATGGTGATAACAATAACAACCCTTGCGTCACGCACAGGCGACAAGGACAACCCTTGCGTCACGCACAGGCGACAAGGACAACCCTTGCGTCACGCACAGGCGACAAGGCCAACCCTTGCGTCAAGCACAGGCGACAAGGAAAACCCTTGCGTCACTCACAGGCGACAAGGCCAACCCTTGCGTCACGCACAGGCGACAAGGCCAACCCTTGCGTCAAGCACAGGCGACAAGGCCAACCCTTGCGTCACTCACAGGCGACAAGGCCAACCCTTGCGTCACGCACAGGCGACAAGACCATCCCTTGCGTCACTCACAAACAACAAGGCCAACCCTTGCGTCACTCAGAGGCGACAAGGCCAACCCTTGCGTCACTCACAGGCGACAAGGCCAACCCTTGCGTCACTCACAGCCAAGGCCAACCCTTGCGTCACGCACAGGCGACAAAGACAACCCTTGCGTCACGCACAGGCGACAAGGACAACCCTTGCGTCACTCACAGACAACAAGGCCAACCCTTGCGTCACTCACAGACAACAAGGCCAACCCTTGCGTCACTCACAGACAACAAGCACAACCCTTGCGTCACTCACAGGCGACAAGGCCAAACCTTGCGTCACTCACAGACAAGGCCAACCCTTGCGTCACGCACAGGCGACAAGGACAACCCTTGCGTCACGCACAGGCGACAAGGACAACCCTTGCGTCACTCACAGGCGACAAGGACAACCCTTGCGTCACTCAGACAACAAGGCCAACCCTTGCGTCACGCACAAGCGACAAGGACAACCCTTGCGTCACGCACAGGCGACAAGGACAACCCTTGCGTCACGCACAGGCGACAAGGACAACCATTGCGTCACGCACAGGCGACAAGGACAACCCTTGCGTCACGCACAGGCGACAAGGCCAACCCTTGCGTCACGCACAGGCGACAAGGCCAACCCTTGCGTCACGCACAGGCGACAAGGACAACCCTTGCGTCACTCACAGACAACAAGGCCAACCCTTGCGTCACTCACAGATAACAAGGCCAACCCTTGCGTCACTCACAGACAACAAGGCCAACCCTTGCGTCACTCACAGACAACAAGGCCAACCCTTGCGTCACTCACAGATAACAAGGCCAACCCTTGCGTCACTCACAGACAACAAGGCCAACCCTTGCGTCACTCACAGACAACAAGGCCAACCCTTGCGTCACTCACAGACAACAAGGCCAACCCTTGCGTCACTCACAGACAACAAGGCCAACCCTTGGGTCACTCACAGACAACAAGGCCAACCCTTGCGTCACGCACAGGCGACAAGGCCAACCCTTGCGTCACGCACAGGCGACAAGGCCAACCCTTGCGTAACTCACAGACAACAAAAGCAGACTGAAGGAACTGGGCCTCACAACCATGGAGGACAGAAGAAACAGGAGACATGATCTCAATGTACAAAATTCTTAGGGAAATTGAGAAGATCATCTTTAAATAAAGAGAATTACAAGACACAGGAACTGGACACGACAAATGAGTGGAAGAAATATAAGGAAATACTGGCACCCTGTCCGAGGGGTCAACACAGAGATGCCTTGAGAAGAAGAAGCTGTAGAAGCCACCTCCAGCTTCAGCTCTAGGGCTCAGATTCGGCAAAGAATAAGCGTACACAGCTTATTTCACCTGCACTTGAAGTGGCATTCTTTGAGGGCACTAGCAAGGATATGGCCTATCACCCATATCTGAAAACTCATCCTCGTGAAGGTTCGAACCCTGACAGCTAGGCGCTCCGTACACCTTCGCGTACCTAGTACCTTACCCACTACACTTTTTTTTTTTGGGGGGGGGAGTAAAGAGGAAGGAGAGGCAAAGGTGAAGGGAAGTATAGAAGTGAGAAATACAGTGAGAGGTATGAAAGCAGGCGGGCTGTCCGCCTTGCTGACACAATGTGTGGGTGTTGGTCTCTCTTTGCAAAAGAAAACTTTCAATTATTTTTACGCCATTTTTTTTTTCCTTAGCTTGAATCTGTGTCCTCTTGTTTGTGAAGTTGCTGGTTTCAGGAATTCCTCCGTCAATTTGGTCGATTCCTGATAATATTTTGTAAGCGGTGATCATATCTCCTCTTTTTCTTCTATCTTCTAGTTTGGCATGGTTAACGCCTCTAGTCTCTCCTCGTAACTCTTGTTTCGCAGTCCCGGAAGCCATTTTGTAGCATGCCGTTGCACCTTTTCCAGTTTATTGATGTGCTTCTTGTGATGTGGGCACCACACAACTGCTGCAGATTCCTATTTTGCCCTCACAAAAGTCATGAACATTTTCTGTATTCACCTAGTTGTATTCACCTAGTTGTGCTTGATGGGGTTGAGCTCTGCTCTTTCGGCCCGCCTCTCAACCGTCAATCAACTTTTTTTTCCCCACACACTCAAGAAGCAGCCCGTAGCAGCTGTCTAACTCCCAGGTACCTGTTTACTGCTAGGTAACAGGAGCATCAGGGTGAAAGAAACTCTGCCCATTTGTTTCTGTCATTGCCAGGGATCGAACCCGGACCTAAGATTACGAGTCCAGCCACAAGCCCTTAAAGTCCTCGTGTGTGTGTGTGTGTGTGTGTGTGTGTGTGTGTGTGTGTGTGTGTGTGTGTGTGTGTGTGTGTGTGTGTGTGTGTGTGCGTGTGTGTGTGTGTGTGTGTGTGGTGTTGTGTGTGTGTGTGTGTGTGTGTGTGTGTGTGTGTGTGTGTGTGTGTGTGTGTGTGTGTGTGTGTGTGTGTGTGTGTGTGTGCGCGCGTGTGCGTGCGTGCTTGCGCGCGCGTGAACACTGATCTGATTCACTGGAGATGGAAATTGATCCAAGTGACGGAGATTAGTTATATATTTTTTACCTCATAAGAAGAGGGGAAATGGGTGACGAAGGAGAGGGCTGAGAGAGAGAGGGGGAAATAGGGAAGAAGAGATGTAAAGGAAGTAAGGTTGGGGGGGGGGAGGGGTTGTGCTGAGTAATTCTCATCACCCTTCCACAACTGTTCCACACCTGAACGCTCCGAGTTTCTTCCATCTCACCTTTCCTCTCTTTCCTCCCTTCCCTCCTCTCCCTCTTCTCTCCCACCCTCCCTACTCTCTACAAAAACATCTATGATAACTTCTTGAAGTTATCTTGAGATGATTTCGGGGCTTAGCGTCCCCGGGGCCCGGTCCTCAACCAGGCCTCCTTTTTGCTACACACCCGCAGGAAGCAGCCCGTAGCAGCTGTTTATCTTCCAGGTACCTATTTACTGCTAGGTGAACAGGTGCATCAAGATGGAAGAAACTCTGCCCATATGTTTCCGCCTCCACTGGGGATCGAACCCGGAACTTTAGGACTACGAATCCCGGGCGATGTCCACTTAGCCGTCAGGCCCCCAGCGATATGTTACTCCCAGATCTTCGTCTCTTAGTGATTAAGTCGCTTGTTTCTCTTAATTATGAACTGTTCATCTCACTCCAACATAAGACCGGTTTTAAGCATATTAACCTTCAACTTACACACAGAAATCACAATAGTGTGAGGGATCAATAAACAAATCCACAAGGGAGGCGAATCCTTGTCCCGGCCCTTGAGGATTTCTTCTTTGAACCTTGAACTTACTTAGCCTGTCACCCAGTAATCATCTGCGAGGCGAGTCAGTAACTTGCCCAAGTCTTCGTAGAGCGTCCTGACCTAACTTAACCTAACCCCAATGTATTAGTCTTCCTGAAAAAGTCTTAAGCTATCCCAGCCTATCTTAGGTTTTCAGGAAATCTCCTAACCTAACGTAGCTTGTGAAATCCTCAGATTAGGCAAAACTGTAATTCATTTTGTCAATAAAGATGTTAAAAATAATAAGTTCCATAAAGGCCCAACTGGAGAAGATCAACATGTTCCACATTATGTTGTACACATAACGTCATGTTGAAGAGTTACATTATCAACCTGAAGTTGAGTCAGGTCGAAAAAGGGCGGGATTTACGCTACTTTAAGTGAAAAAGAATTTCTAGATCATTTTTTACGCTGCCTAATAGAGCGACACTCGCAAGGAATCTGAATATATTATAACTGAAGGCCATTGAAGCTGTCGCTGATGTGTCTTGTTTCTGTGTGTGCCCAGCCACTTGGGGTGGATGGTAGAGCGACGGTCTCGCTTCATGCAGGTCGGCGTTCAATCCCCGACCGTCCCCAAGTGGTTGGGCACCATTCCTTCCCCCTCGTCCCATCCCAAATCCTTATCCTGACCCCTTCCACCTGTTAGACTTCTAACAGCCTCTATTCTCGGACCTCTATTCTGATAGACCACATGCTATTCAGATACAGATCTTGCGCTAAAGTGAGGCTAGTTCGTGGGTCTACTGTCTTCAAACTAGGCTCGTTCAGGTGGCGCCTGATCTCTTGTACCTGGATTGTACCTAAATGAGGTCCTGAGAGTTCTTCTACTCCCAAAGCCCGGCCTGGGGCCAGGCTTGACCTCAAACACATTAATGAATTTGAATGCGAATATTAATTCGTTTTCCTCATATATGAATATCACAATGTATTTTGTCAATTGTTAGGTGTGGGTTAGGTTGGGTGGTTAGGTTCTGTTGGCCATTATTGGTATTTGTTGTACGCCGGTGGAGCACTTACAGTGTTGGGATTCCAACAGCGATGGCCAGCGAAGCACTGTTCAAAAAATATTCGAACGGCATAATTGTGAGTCGTATGTGTACACCTTTCATTATTAACGGGGTTTGGCGGCCGGATGAGCGAGCATTTGGCGGCCGGATGAGCGAGCATTTGGCGGCCGGATGAGCGAGCATTTGGCCTTTGTTTATAATGTGTTCATTACCTTCCCACAACCTACAATAAGACGTATCTACCAAGGTCTCCCCTTACGACGTACCCACCATGATCTCTTACGACGTACCCACCATGATCTCTTACGACGTACCCACCATGATCTCTTACGACGTACCCACCATGATCTCTTACGACGTACCCACCATGATCTCTTACGACGTACCCACCATGATCTCTTACGACGTACCCACCATGATCTCTTACGACGTACCCACCATGATCTCTTACGACGTACCCACCATGATCTCTTACGACGTACCCACCATGATCTCTTACGACGTACCCACCATGATCTCTTACGACGTACCCACCATGATCTCTTACGACGTACCCACCATGATCTCTTACGACGTACCCACAAGGTCACCTCTTACGAGCACAAGTGTGTGTGTTGTAATCTGCAAACATCGGAGAATACTGAGCATGTTACGTGTGTACAGCAACGCTGAGTGACTGTAAATGGTGTAGATAAAACACAAAAGTTACACACTTTTTGGTAATTGTAACTTACCACGTCTGACTCAACCCAAGTCTTGCTAAGTCTGACTCAATCCCAGCCTTACCCCGCCCCCACTAACGCCTACAGAGCCAGAATCTCTATTCAGGTAACGAGTCACAATAACATGGCTGACGTATGTTGACCAGACCACACACTAGAAAGTAAAGGGACGACGACGTTGTTGTTGTTCAGATTCGCTACTTGGACCAAAAAGTTCCAAGTAGCACGGGCTATGGTGAGCCCGTAACTTACCTGGCACAGGAGCGGGACAAGTAGCACGGGCTATGGTGAGCCCGTAGGTACTAAGGGACGACGGCGTTTCGGTCCGTCCTGGACCATTCTCAGGTCGATTGTGAATCGACCTGATCAACCAGAATCTCTGATTAGGAGTGCAAATTGCAAGGTTGTACGAATCTCACGAATCAGCCTTGAATCACGTCCGCAAAATTCCTTAAGAAAGTTAAGCCTCCAGTTAGTACACCAGATGCTCCGGGAGACTGTACAGCCTCCAGTTAGCACACCAAATGCTCCGGGAGACTGTACAGCCTCCAGTTAGCACACCAGATGCTCCGGGAGACTGAACAGCCTCCAGTTAGCACACCAGATGCTCCGGGAGACTGTACAGCCTCCAGTTAGCACACCAGATGCTCCGGGAGACTGTACAGCCTCCAGTTAGGACACCAGATGCTCCGGGAGACTGTACAGCCTCCAGTTAGCACACCAGATGCTCCGGGAGACTGTACAGCCTCCAGTTAGCACACCAGATGCTCCGGGAGACTGTACAGCCTCCAGTTAGCACACCAGGTACTCCGGGAGACTGTACAGCCTCCAGTTAGCACACTAGATGCTCGGGAGACTGTACAGCCTCCAGTTAGCACACCAGATGCTCCGGGAGACTGTACAGCCTTCAGTTAGCACACCAGATGCTCCGGGAGACTGTACAGCCTCCAGTTAGCACACCAGGTACTCCGGGAGACTGTACAGCCTCCAGTTAGCACACCAGATGCTCCGGGAGACTGTACAGCCTCCAGTTAGCACACCAGATGCTCCGGGAGACTGTACCGCCTCCAGTTAGCACACCAGGTACTCGGGAGACTGTACAGCCTCCAGTTAGCACACTAGATGCTCCGGGAGACTGTACAGTCTCCAGTTAGCACACCAGGTACTCCGGGAGACTGTACAGCCTCCAGTTAGCACACCAGATGCTCCGGGAGACTGTACAGGCTCCAGTTAGCACACCAGGTACTCCGGGAGACTGTACAGCCTCCAGTTAGCACACCAGATGCTCCGGGAGACTGTACAGTCTCCAGTTAGCACACCAGATGCTCCGGGAGACTGTACAGCCTCCAGTTAGCACACCAGATGCTCCGGGAGACTGTACAGTCTCCAGTTAGCACACCAGATGCTCCGGGAGACTGTACAGCCTCCAGTTAGCACACCAGATGCTCCGGGAGACTGTACAGCCTCCAGTTAGCACACCAGATGCTCCGGGAGACTGTACAGCCTCCAGTTAGCACACCAGATGCTCCGGGAGACTGTACAGCCTCCAGTTAGCAAACCAGATGCTCCGGGAGACTGTACAGCCTCCAGTTAGCACACCAGATGCTCCGGGAGACTGTACAGCCTCCAGTTAGCACACCAGATGCTCCGGGAGACTGTACAGCCTCCAGTTAGCACACCAGATGCTCCGAGAGACTGTACAGCCTCCAGTTAGCAAACCAGATGCTCCGGGAGACTGTAGAGCCTCCAGTTAGCACACCAGATGCTCCGGGAGTCTGTACAGCCTCCAGTTAGCACACGGGTAACAAGAGAAGGTCGAGCATTGGGTTGCTCCCTTAACATGGTGTGCAAGTCACTGAGTCACTCCGCTCCCAGGACGTCTTGATCTTAACAATTGTCATCTGTCTCCTTGTTCCATAACAAAATACCAAGTTTAAAAAACACCTGGGCGCAGATGTTGGTAAATACCAATAGACTTAGACCCTGTTAATTATAAGACGTATACCTCAGTTGTAGCTCCTCCTTGTGGCTCCTACACACCTTCAGAGGTGCACGTGTGTGCTTGCAACTCCTTGCAATCCAAGACGATGTACAGGTCCACTTGCAAGTCCGTCCCTGCAGCCCTCCTGCAAGGACTCGTTGATCAAGAAACTTGGTCACTTAACTGGCGGATGTTATATAAATAAATATGATGGAGTGAACACTGCGCTCACACTATCAGTGTGATCCACACTCTGCGCCAGGCCTCCTTACTCGGGCTAAATACCCCACATTGCGCAGACGGAGGCGAGGCAAGACCATTTAATGTGTTCAGCACATGTGTAAACACACACTACATCAGTTTCCACTGGTGAACCAGTTTACTACTGTACATGTGCCTCTCGGTACACATATCCCAAGATATCCTGAACACATTGTGCATTGGTATTTTTTTTTTAATTTTGCCCCGAGGGGCGAGTTTATTTGAGAAGTGTCACTCATCTTGTGAGTGGACACACCGCCATAGCAGCAT
>WNGS01159277.1:1736-29443 GCA_020271785.1 Procambarus virginalis
AAGCAGGCTGGTGTGGACTGGTCTAGCAGGCTGGTGTGGACTGGTCTAGCAGGCTGGTGTGGACTGGTCTAGCAGGCTGGTGTGGACTGGTCTAGCAGGCTGGTGTGGACTGGTCTAGCAGGCTGGTGTGGACTGGTCTAGCAGGCTGGTGTGGACTGGTCTAGCAGGCTGGTGTGGACTGGTCTAGCAGGCTGGTGTGGACTGGTCTAGCAGGCTGGTGTGGACTGGTCTAGCAGGCTGGTGTGGACTGGTCTAGCAGGCTGGTGTGGACTGGTCTAGCAGGCTGGTGTGGACTGGTCTAGCAGGCTGGTGTGTGGACTGGTCTAGCAGGCTGGTGTGGACTGGTCTAGCAGGCTGGTGTGGACTGGTCTAGCAGGCTGGTGTGGACTGGTCTAGCAGGCTGGTGTGGACTGGTCTAGCAGGCTGGTGTGGACTGGTCTAGCAGGCTGGTGTGGACTGGTCTAGCAGGCTGGTGTGGACTGGTCTAGCAGGCTGGTGTGGACTGGTCTAGCAGGCTGGTGTGGACTGGTCTAGCAGGCTGGTGTGGACTGGTCTAGCAGGCTGGTGTGGACTGGTCTAGCAGGCTGGTGTGGACTGGTCTAGCAGGCTGGTGTGGACTGGTCTAGCAGGCTGGTGTGGACTGGTCTAGCAGGCTGGTGTGGACTGGTCTAGCAGGCTGGTGTGGACTGGTCTAGCAGGCTGGTGTGGACTGGTCTAGCAGGCTGGTGTGGACTGGTCTAGCAGGCTGGTGTGGACTGGTCTAGCAGGCTGGTGTGGACTGGTCTAGCAGGCTGGTGTGGACTGGTCTAGCAGGCTGGTGTGGACTGGTCTAGCAGGCTGGTGTGGACTGGTCTAGCAGGCTGGTGTGGACTGGTCTAGCAGGCTGGTGTGGACTGGTCTAGCAGGCTGGTGTGGACTGGTCTAGCAGGCTGGTGTGGACTGGTCTAGCAGGCTGGTGTGGACTGGTCTAGCAGGCTGGTGTGGACTGGTCTAGCAGGCTGGTGTGGACTGGTCTAGCAGGCTGGTGTGGACTGGTCTAGCAGGCTGGTGTGGACTGGTCTAGCAGGCTGTGTGGACTGGTCTAGCAGGCTGGTGTGGACTGGTCTAGCAGGCTGGTGTGGACTGGTCTAGCAGGCTGGTGTGGACTGGTCTAGCAGGCTGGTGTGGACTGGTCTAGCAGGCTGGTGTGGACTGGTCTAGCAGGCTGGTGTGGACTGGTCTAGCAGGCTGGTGTGGACTGGTCTAGCAGGCTGGTGTGGACTGGTCTAGCAGGCTGGTGTGGACTGGTCTAGCAGGCTGGTGTGGACTGGTCTAGCAGGCTGGTGTGGACTGGTCTAGCAGGCTGGTGTGGACTGGTCTAGCAGGCTGGTGTGGACTGGTCTAGCAGGCTGGTGTGGACTGGTCTAGCAGGCTGGTGTGGACTGGTCTAGCAGGCTGGTGTGGACTGGTCTAGCAGGCTGGTGTGGACTGGTCTAGCAGGCTGGTGTGGACTGGTCTAGCAGGCTGGTGTGGACTGGTCTAGCAGGCTGGTGTGGACTGGTCTAGCAGGCTGGTGTGGACTGGTCTAGCAGGCTGGTGTGGACTGGTCTAGCAGGCTGGTGTGGACTGGTCTAGCAGGCTGGTGTGGACTGGTCTAGCAGGCTGGTGTGGACTGGTCTAGCAGGCTGGTGTGGACTGGTCTAGCAGGCTGGTGTGGACTGGTCTAGCAGGCTGGTGTGGACTGGTCTAGCAGGCTGGTGTGGACTGGTCTAGCAGGCTGGTGTGGACTGGTCTAGCAGGCTGGTGTGGACTGGTCTAGCAGGCTGGTGTGGACTGGTCTAGCAGGCTGGTGTGGACTGGTCTAGCAGGCTGGTGTGGACTGGTCTAGCAGGCTGGTGTGGACTGGTCTAGCAGGCTGGTGTGGACTGGTCTAGCAGGCTGGTGTGGACTGGTCTAGCAGGCTGGTGTGGACTGGTCTAGCAGGCTGGTGTGGACTGGTCTAGCAGGCTGGTGTGGACTGGTCTAGCAGGCTGGTGTGGACTGGTCTAGCAGGCTGGTGTGGACTGGTCTAGCAGGCTGGTGTGGACTGGTCTAGCAGGCTGGTGTGGACTGGTCTAGCAGGCTGGTGTGGACTGGTCTAGCAGGCTGGTGTGGACTGGTCTAGCAGGCTGGTGTGGACTGGTCTAGCAGGCTGGTGTGGACTGGTCTAGCAGGCTGGTGTGGACTGGTCTAGCAGGCTGGTGTGGACTGGTCTAGCAGGCTGGTGTGGACTGGTCTAGCAGGCTGGTGTGGACTGGTCTAGCAGGCTGGTGTGGACTGGTCTAGCAGGCTGGTGTGGACTGGTCTAGCAGGCTGGTGTGGACTGGTCTAGCAGGCTGGTGTGGACTGGTCTAGCAGGCTGGTGTGGACTGGTCTAGCAGGCTGGTGTGGACTGGTCTAGCAGGCTGGTGTGGACTGGTCTAGCAGGCTGGTGTGGACTGGTCTAGCAGGCTGGTGTGGACTGGTCTAGCAGGCTGGTGTGGACTGGTCTAGCAGGCTGGTGTGGACTGGTCTAGCAGGCTGGTGTGGACTGGTCTAGCAGGCTGGTGTGGACTGGTCTAGCAGGCTGGTGTGGACTGGTCTAGCAGGCTGGTGTGGACTGGTCTAGCAGGCTGGTGTGGACTGGTCTAGCAGGCTGGTGTGGACTGGTCTAGCAGGCTGGTGTGGACTGGTCTAGCAGGCTGGTGTGGACTGGTCTAGCAGGCTGGTGTGGACTGGTCTAGCAGGCTGGTGTGGACTGGTCTAGCAGGCTGGTGTGGACTGGTCTAGCAGGCTGGTGTGGACTGGTCTAGCAGGCTGGTGTGGACTGGTCTAGCAGGCTGGTGTGGACTGGTCTAGCAGGCTGGTGTGGACTGGTCTAGCAGGCTGGTGTGGACTGGTCTAGCAGGCTGGTGTGGACTGGTCTAGCAGGCTGGTGTGGACTGGTCTAGCAGGCTGGTGTGGACTGGTCTAGCAGGCTGGTGTGGACTGGTCTAGCAGGCTGGTGTGGACTGGTCTAGCAGGCTGGTGTGGACTGGTCTAGCAGGCTGGTGTGGACTGGTCTAGCAGGCTGGTGTGGACTGGTCTAGCAGGCTGGTGTGGACTGGTCTAGCAGGCTGGTGTGGACTGGTCTAGCAGGCTGGTGTGGACTGGTCTAGCAGGCTGGTGTGGACTGGTCTAGCAGGCTGGTGTGGACTGGTCTAGCAGGCTGGTGTGGACTGGTCTAGCAGGCTGGTGTGGACTGGTCTAGCAGGCTGGTGTGGACTGGTCTAGCAGGCTGGTGTGGACTGGTCTAGCAGGCTGGTGTGGACTGGTCTAGCAGGCTGGTGTGGACTGGTCTAGCAGGCTGGTGTGGACTGGTCTAGCAGGCTGGTGTGGACTGGTCTAGCAGGCTGGTGTGGACTGGTCTAGCAGGCTGGTGTGGACTGGAGAAGCAGGCTGGTGTGGACTGGTCTAGCAGGCTGGTGTGGACTGGTCTAGCAGGCTGGTGTGGACTGGTCTAGCAGGCTGGTGTGGACTGGTCTAGCAGGCTGGTGTGGACTGGTCTAGCAGGCTGGTGTGGACTGGTCTAGCAGGCTGGTGTGGACTGGTCTAGCAGGCTGGTGTGGACTGGTCTAGCAGGCTGGTGTGGACTGGTCTAGCAGGCTGGTGTGGACTGGTCTAGCAGGCTGGTGTGGACTGGTCTAGCAGGCTGGTGTGGACTGGTCTAGCAGGCTGGTGTGGACTGGTCTAGCAGGCTGGTGTGGACTGGTCTAGCAGGCTGGTGTGGACTGGTCTAGCAGGCTGGTGTGGACTGGTCTAGCAGGCTGGTGTGGACTGGTCTAGCAGGCTGGTGTGGACTGGTCTAGCAGGCTGGTGTGGACTGGTCTAGCAGGCTGGTGTGGACTGGTCTAGCAGGCTGGTGTGGACTGGTCTAGCAGGCTGGTGTGGACTGGTCTAGCAGGCTGGGTGGACTGGTCTAGCAGGCTGGTGTGGACTGGTCTAGCAGGCTGGTGTGGACTGGTCTAGCAGGCTGGTGTGGACTGGTCTAGCAGGCTGGTGTGGACTGGTCTAGCAGGCTGGTGTGGACTGGTCTAGCAGCTGGTGTGGACTGGTCTAGCAGGCTGGTGTGGACTGGTCTAGCAGGCTGGTGTGGACTGGTCTAGCAGGCTGGTGTGGACTGGTCTAGCAGGCTGGTGTGGACTGGTCTAGCAGGCTGGTGTGGACTGGTCTAGCAGGCTGGTGTGGACTGGTCTAGCAGGCTGGTGTGGACTGGTCTAGCAGGCTGGTGTGGACTGGTCTAGCAGGCTGGTGTGGACTGGTCTAGCAGGCTGGTGTGGACTGGAGTAGCAGGCTGGTGTGGACTGGTCTAGCAGGCTGGTGTGGACTGGTCTAGCAGGCTGGTGTGGACTGGTCTAGCAGGCTGGTGTGGACTGGTCTAGCAGGCTGGTGTGGACTGGTCTAGCAGGCTGGTGTGGACTGGTCTAGCAGGCTGATGTGGACTGGGTGGAGTAGCAGGCTGGTGTGGACTGGTCTAGCAGGCTGGTGTGGACTGGTCTAGCAGGCTGGTGTGGACTGGAGTAGCAGGCTGGTGTGGACTGGTCTAGCAGGTGGTGTGGACTGGTCTAGCAGGTTGGTGTGGACTGGTCTAGCAGGCTGGTGTGGACTGGTCTAGCAGGCTGGTGTGGACTGGTCTAGCAGGCTGGTGTGGACTGGTCTAGCAGGCTGGTGTGGACTGGTCTAGCAGGCTGGTGTGGACTGGTCTAGCAGGCTGGTGTGGACTGGTCTAGCAGGCTGGTGTGGACTGGTCTAGCAGGCTGGTGTGGACTGGTCTAGCAGGCTGGGTGGGACTGGTCTAGCAGGCTGGTGTGGACTGGTCTAGCAGGCTGTGTGGACTGGTCTAGCAGGCTGGTGTGGACTGGTCTAGCAGGCTGGTGTGGACTGGTCTAGCAGGCTGGGTGGGACTGGAGAAGTAGGCTGGTGTGGACTGGTCTAGCAGGCTGGTGTGGATGGTCTAGCAGGCTGGTGTGGACTGGTCTAGCAGGCTGGTGTGGACTGGTCTAGCAGGCTGGTGTGGACTGGTCTAGCAGGCTGGTGTGGGACTGGAGAAGCAGGCTGGTGTGGACTGGTCTAGCAGGCTGGTGTGGACTGGTCTAGCAGGCTGGTGTGGACTGGTCTAGCAGGCTGGTGTGGACTGGTCTAGCAGGCTGGTGTGGACTGGTCTAGCAGGCTGGTGTGGACTGGTCTAGCAGGCTGGTGTGGACTGGAGTAGCAGGCTGGTGTGGACTGGTCTAGCAGGCTGGTGTGGACTGGTCTAGCAGGCTGGTGTGGACTGTCTAGCAGGCTGGTGTGGACTGGTCTAGCAGGCTGGTGTGGACTGGTCTAGCAGGCTGGTGTGGACTGGTCTAGCGCTGGTGTGGACTGGTCTAGCAGGCTGGTGTGGACTGGTCTAGCAGGCTGGTGTGGACTGGTCTAGCAGGCTGGTGTGGACTGGTCTAGCAGGCTGGTGTGGACTGGTCTAGCAGGCTGGTGTGGACTGGTCTAGCAGGCTGGTGTGGACTGGTCTAGCAGGCTGGTGTGGACTGGTCTAGCAGGCTGGTGTGGACTGGTCTAGCAGGCTGGTGTGGACTGGTCTAGCAGGCTGGTGTGGACTGGTCTAGCAGGCTGGTGTGGACTGGTCTAGCAGGCTGGTGTGGACTGGTCTAGCAGGCTGATGTGGACTGGTCTAGCAGGCTGGTGTGGACTGGTCTAGCAGGCTGGTGTGGACTGGTCTAGCAGGCTGGTGTGGACTGGTCTAGCAGGCTGGTGTGGACTGGTCTAGCAGGCTGGTGTGGACTGGTCTAGCAGGCTGGTGTGGACTGGTCTAGCAGGCTGGTGTGGACTGGTCTAGCAGGCTGGTGTGGACTGGTCTAGCAGGCTGGTGTGGACTGGTCTAGCAGGCTGGTGTGGACTGGTCTAGCAGGCTGGTGTGGACTGGTCTAGCAGGCTGGTGTGGACTGGTCTAGCAGGCTGGTGTGGACTGGTCTAGCAGGCTGGTGTGGATTGGTCTAGCAGGCTGGTGTGGACTGGTCTAGCAGGCTGGTGTGGACTGGTCTAGCAGGCTGGTGTGGACTGGTCTAGCAGGCTGGTGTGGACTGGTCTAGCAGGCTGGTGTGGACTGGTCTAGCAGGCTGGTGTGGACTGGTCTAGCAGGCTGGTGTGGACTGGTCTAGCAGGCTGGTGTGGACTGGTCTAGCAGGCTGGTGTGGACTGGTCTAGCAGGCTGGTGTGGACTGGTCTAGCAGGCTGGTGTGGACTGGTCTAGCAGGCTGGTGTGGACTGGTCTAGCAGGCTGGTGTGGACTGGTCTAGCAGGCTGGTGTGGACTGGTCTAGCAGGCTGGTGTGGACTGGTCTAGCAGGCTGGTGTGGACTGGTCTAGCAGGCTGGTGTGGACTGGAGAAGCAGGCTGGTGTGGACTGGTCTAGCAGGCTGGTGTGGACTGGTCTAGCAGGCTGGTGTGGACTGGTCTAGCAGGCTGGTGTGGACTGGTCTAGCAGGCTGGTGTGGACTGGTCTAGCAGGCTGGTGTGGACTGGAGAAGGGCTGGTGTGGACTGGTCTAGCAGGCTGGTGTGGACTGGTCTAGCAGGCTGGTGTGGACTGGTCTAGCAGGCTGGTGTGGACTGGTCTAGCAGGCTGGTGTGGACTGGTCTAGCAGGCTGGTGTGGACTGGTCTAGCAGGCTGGTGTGGACTGGTCTAGCAGGCTGGTGTGGACTGGTCTAGCAGGCTGGTGTGGACTGGTCTAGCAGGCTGGTGTGGACTGGTCTAGCAGGCTGGTGTGGACTGGTCTAGCAGGCTGGTGTGGACTGGTCTAGCAGGCTGGTGTGGACTGGTCTAGCAGGCTGGTGTGGACTGGTCTAGCAGGCTGGTGTGGACTGGTCTAGCAGGCTGGTGTGGACTGGTCTAGCAGGCTGGTGTGGACTGGTCTAGCAGGCTGGTGTGGACTGGTCTAGCAGGCTGGTGTGGACTGGTCTAGCAGGCTGGTGTGGACTGGTCTAGCAGGCTGGTGTGGACTGGTCTAGCAGGCTGTGTGGACTGGTCTAGCAGGCTGGTGTGGACTGGTCTAGCAGGCTGGTGTGGACTGGTCTAGCAGGCTGGTGTGGACTGGTCTAGCAGGCTGGTGTGGACTGGTCTAGCAGGCTGGTGTGGACTGGTCTAGCAGGCTGGTGTGGACTGGTCTAGCAGGCTGGTGTGGACTGGTCTAGCAGGCTGGTGTGGACTGGTCTAGCAGGCTGGTGTGGACTGGTCTAGCAGGCTGGTGTGGACTGGTCTAGCAGGCTGGTGTGGACTGGTCTAGCAGGCTGGTGTGGACTGGTCTAGCAGGCTGGTGTGGACTGGTCTAGCAGGCTGGTGTGGACTGGTCTAGCAGGCTGGTGTGGACTGGTCTAGCAGGCTGGTGTGGACTGGTCTAGCAGGCTGGTGTGGACTGGTCTAGCAGGCTGGTGTGGACTGGTCTAGCAGGCTGGTGTGGACTGGTCTAGCAGGCTGGTGTGGACTGGTCTAGCAGGCTGGTGTGGACTGGTCTAGCAGGCTGGTGTGGACTGGTCTAGCAGGCTGGTGTGGACTGGTCTAGCAGGCTGGTGTGGACTGGTCTAGCAGGCTGGTGTGGACTGGTCTAGCAGGTGGTGTGGACTGGTCTAGCAGGCTGGTGTGGACTGGTCTAGCAGGCTGGTGTGGACTGGTCTAGCAGGCTGGTGTGGACTGGTCTAGCAGGCTGGTGTGGACTGGTCTAGCAGGCTGGTGTGGACTGGTCTAGCAGGCTGGTGTGGACTGGTCTAGCAGGCTGGTGTGGACTGGTCTAGCAGGCTGGTGTGGACTGGTCTAGCAGGCTGGTGTGGACTGGTCTAGCAGGCTGGTGTGGACTGGTCTAGCAGGCTGGTGTGGACTGGTCTAGCAGGCTGGTGTGGACTGGTCTAGCAGGCTGGTGTGGACTGGTCTAGCAGGCTGGTGTGGACTGGTCTAGCAGGTGGTGTGGACTGGTCTAGCAGGCTGGTGTGGACTGGTCTAGCAGGCTGGTGTGGACTGGTCTAGCAGGCTGGTGTGGACTGGTCTAGCAGGCTGGTGTGGACTGGTCTAGCAGGCTGGTGTGGACTGGTCTAGCAGGCTGGTGTGGACTGGTCTAGCAGGCTGGTGTGGACTGGTCTAGCAGGCTGGTGTGGACTGGTCTAGCAGGCTGGTGTGGACTGGTCTAGCAGGCTGGTGTGGACTGGTCTAGCAGGCTGGTGTGGACTGGAGAAGCAGGCTGGTGTGGACTGGTCTAGCAGGCTGGTGTGGACTGGTCTAGCAGGCTGGTGTGGACTGGTCTAGCAGGCTGGTGTGGACTGGTCTAGCAGGCTGGTGTGGACTGGTCTAGCAGGCTGGTGTGGACTGGAAAGCAGGCTGGTGTGGACTGGTCTAGCAGGCTGGTGTGGACTGGTCTAGCAGGCTGGTGTGGACTGGTCTAGCAGGCTGGTGTGGACTGGTCTAGCAGGCTGGTGTGGACTGGTCTAGCAGGCTGGTGTGGACTGGTCTAGCAGGCTGGTGTGGACTGGTCTAGCAGGCTGGTGTGGACTGGTCTAGCAGGCTGGTGTGGACTGGAGAACAGGCTGGTGGGGGTGGACTGGTCTAGCAGGCTGGTGTGGACTGGTCTAGCAGGCTGGTGTGGACTGGTCTAGCAGGCTGGTGTGGACTGGTCTAGCAGGCTGGTGTGGACTGGTCTAGCAGGCTGGTGTGGACTGGTCTAGCAGGCTGGTGTGGACTGGTCTAGCAGGCTGGTGTGGACTGGTCTAGCAGGCTGGTGTGGACTGGTCTAGCAGGCTGGTGTGGACTGGTCTAGCAGGCTGGTGTGGACTGGTCTAGCAGGCTGGTGTGGACTGGTCTAGCAGGCTGGTGTGGACTGGTCTAGCAGGCTGGTGTGGACTGGTCTAGCAGGCTGGTGTGGACTGGTCTAGCAGGCTGGTGTGGACTGGTCTAGCAGGCTGGTGTGGACTGGTCTAGCAGGCTGGTGTGGACTGGTCTAGCAGGCTGGTGTGGACTGGTCTAGTAGGCTGGTGTGGACTGGTCTAGCAGGCTGGTGTGGACTGGTCTAGCAGGCTGGTGTGGACTGGTCTAGCAGGCTGGTGTGGACTGGTCTAGCAGGCTGGTGTGGACTGGTCTAGCAGGCTGGTGTGGACTGGTCTAGCAGGCTGGTGTGGACTGGTCTAGCAGGCTGGTGTGGACTGGTCTAGCAGGCTGGTGTGGACTGGTCTAGCAGGTGGTGTGGACTGGTCTAGCAGGCTGGTGTGGACTGGTCTAGCAGGCTGGTGTGGACTGGTCTAGCAGGCTGGTGTGGACTGGTCTAGCAGGCTGGTGTGGACTGGAGAAGCAGGCTGGTGTGGACTGGTCTAGCAGGCTGGTGTGGACTGGTCTAGCAGGCTGGTGTGGACTGGTCTAGCAGGCTGGTGTGGACTGGTCTAGCAGGCTGGTGTGGACTGGTCTAGCAGGCTGGTGTGGACTGGAGAAGCAGGCTGGTGTGGACTGGTCTAGCAGGCTGGTGTGGACTGGTCTACAGGCTGGTGTGGACTGGTCTAGCAGGCTGGTGTGGACTGGTCTAGCAGGCTGGTGTGGATGGTCTAGCAGGCTGGTGTGGACTGGTCTAGCAGGCTGGTGTGGACTGGTCTAGCAGGCTGGTGTGGACTGGTCTAGCAGGCTGGTGTGGACTGGTCTAGCAGGCTGGTGTGGACTGGTCTAGCAGGCTGGTGTGGACTGGTCTAGCAGGCTGGTGTGGACTGGTCTAGCAGGTGGTGTGGACTGGTCTAGCAGGTTGGTGTGGACTGGTCTAGCAGGCTGGTGTGGACTGGTCTAGCAGGTTGGTGTGGACTGGTCTAGCAGGCTGGTGTGGACTGGTCTAGCAGGTTGGTGTGGACTGGTCTAGCAGGGCTGGTGTGGACTGGTCTAGCAGGCTGGTGTGGATGGTCTAGCAGGCTGGTGTGGACTGGTCTAGCAGGCTGGTGTGGACTGGTCTAGCAGGCTGGTGTGGACTGGTCTAGCAGGCTGGTGTGGACTGGTCTAGCAGGCTGGGTGGACTGGTCTAGCAGGCTGGTGTGGACTGGTCTAGCAGGCTGGTGGACTGGGTCGCAGGCTGGTGTGGACTGGTCTAGCAGGCTGGTGTGGACTGGTCTAGCAGGTGGTGTGGACTGGTCTAGCAGGCTGGTGTGGACTGGTCTAGCAGGCTGGTGTGGACTGGTCTAGCAGGCTGGTGTGGACTGGTCTAGCAGGCTGGTGTGGACTGGTCTAGCAGGCTGGTGTGGACTGGTCTAGCAGGCTGGTGTGGACTGGTCTAGCAGGCTGGTGTGGACTGGTCTAGCAGGCTGGTGTGGACTGGTCTAGCAGGCTGGTGTGGACTGGTCTAGCAGGCTGGTGTGGACTGGTCTAGCAGGCTGGTGTGGACTGGTCTAGCAGGCTGGTGTGGACTGGTCTAGCAGGCTGGTGTGGACTGGTCTAAGCAGGCTGGTGTGGACTGGTCTAGCAGGCTGGTGTGGACTGGTCTAGCAGGCTGGTGTGGACTGGTCTAGCAGGCTGGTGTGGACTGGTCTAGCAGGCTGGTGTGGACTGGTCTAGCAGGCTGGTGTGGACTGGTCTAGCAGGCTGGTGTGGACTGGTCTAGCAGGCTGGTGTGGACTGGTCTAGCAGGCTGGTGTGGACTGGTCTAGCAGGCTGGTGTGGACTGGTCTAGCAGGCTGGTGTGGACTGGTCTAGCAGGCTGGTGTGGACTGGTCTAGCAGGCTGGTGTGGACTGGTCTAGCAGGCTGGTGTGGACTGGTCTAGCAGGTGGTGTGGACTGGTCTAGCAGGCTGGTGTGGACTGGTCTAGCAGGCTGGTGTGGACTGGTCTAGCAGGCTGGTGTGGACTGGTCTAGCAGGCTGGTGTGGACTGGTCTAGCAGGCTGGTGTGGACTGGTCTAGCAGGCTGGTGTGGACTGGTCTAGCAGGCTGGTGTGGACTGGTCTAGCAGGCTGGTGTGGACTGGTCTAGCAGGCTGGTGTGGACTGGTCTAGCAGGCTGGTGTGGACTGGTCTAGCAGGCTGGTGTGGACTGGTCTAGCAGGCTGGTGTGGACTGGTCTAGCAGGCTGGTGTGGACTGGTCTAGCAGGCTGGTGTGGACTGGTCTAGCAGGCTGGTGTGGACTGGTCTAGCAGGCTGGTGTGGACTGGTCTAGCAGGCTGGTGTGGACTGGTCTAGCAGGCTGGTGTGGACTGGTCTAGCAGGCTGGTGTGGACTGGTCTAGCAGGCTGGTGTGGACTGGTCTAGCAGGCTGGTGTGGACTGGTCTAGCAGGCTGGTGTGGACTGGTCTAGCAGGCTGGTGTGGACTGGTCTAGCAGGCTGGTGTGGACTGGTCTAGCAGGCTGGTGTGGACTGGTCTAGCAGGCTGGTGTGGACTGGTCTAGCAGGCTGGTGTGGACTGGTCTAGCAGGCTGGTGTGGACTGGTCTAGCAGGCTGGTGTGGACTGGTCTAGCAGCTGGTGTGGACTGGTCTAGCAGGCTGGTGTGGACTGGTCTAGCAGGCTGGTGTGGACTGGTCTAGCAGGCTGGTGTGGACTGGTCTAGCAGGCTGGTGTGGACTGGTCTAGCAGGCTGGTGTGGACTGGTCTAGCAGGCTGGTGTGGAGGTCTAGCAGGGGTGTGGACTGGTCTAGCAGGCTGGTGTGGACTGGTCTAGCAGGTTGGTGTGGACTGGAGCAGGCTGGTGTGGACTGGTCTAGCAGGCTGGTGTGGACTGGTCTAGCAGGCTGTGTGGACTGGTCTAGCAGGTGGTGTGGACTGGTCTAGCAGGCAGGGTGGATTGGTCTAGCAGGCTGGTGTGGACTGGTCTAGCAGGCTGGTGTGGATGGTCTAGCAGGCTGGTGTGGACTGGTCTAGCAGGCTGGTGTGGACTGGTCTAGCAGGCTGGTGTGGACTGGTCTAGCAGGCTGGTGTGGACTGGTCTAGCAGGCTGGTGTGGACTGGTCTAGCAGGCTGGTGTGGACTGGTCTAGCAGGCTGGTGTGGACTGGTCTAGCAGGCTGGTGTGGACTGGTTTAGCAGGCTGGTGTGGACTGGTCTAGCAGGCTGGTGTGGACTGGTCTAGCAGGCTGGTGTGGACTGGTCTAGCAGGCTGGTGTGGACTGGTCTAGCAGGTTGGTGTGGACTGGTAGCAGCTGGTGTGGACTGGTCTAGCAGGCTGGTGTGGACTGGTCTAGCAGGCTGGTGTGGACTGGTCTAGCAGGCTGGTGTGGACTGGTCTAGCAGGCTGGTGTGGACTGGTCTAGCAGGCTGGTGTGGACTGGTCTAGCAGGCTGGTGTGGACTGGTCTAGCAGGTGGGTGTGGACTGGTCTAGCAGGCTGGTGTGGACTGGAGTCTAGCGGCTGGTGTGGACTGGTCTAGCAGGCTGGTGTGGACTGGTCTAGCAGGCTGGTGTGGACTGGTCTAGCAGGCTGGGGTGGACTGGTCTAGCAGGCTGGTGTGGACTGGTCTAGCAGGCTGGTGTGGACTGGTCTAGCAGGCTGGTGTGGACTGGTCTAGCAGGCTGGTGTGGACTGGTCTAGCAGGCTGGTGTGGACTGGTCTAGCAGGCTGGTGTGGACTGGTCTAGCAGGCTGGTGTGGACTGGTCTAGCAGGCTGGTGTGGACTGGTCTAGCAGGCTGGGTGGACTGGTCTAGCAGGCTGGTGTGGACTGGTCTAGCAGGTGGTGTGGACTGGTCTAGCAGGCTGGTGTGGACTGGTCTAGCAGGCTGGTGTGGACTGGAGTAGCAGGGTGTGGACTGGTCTAGCAGGCTGGTGTGGATTGAAGAAGTGGCGGGTGTGGACTGGTCTAGCAGGCTGGTTGGACTGGTCTAGCAGGCTGGTTGGACTGGTCTAGCAGGCTGGTGTGACTGGTCTAGCAGGCTGTGTGGATTGGTCTAGCAGGCTGGTGTGGACTGGTCTAGCAGGCTGGTGTGGACTGGTCTAGCAGGCTGGTGTGGACTGGTCTAGCAGGCTGGTGTGGACTGGTCTAGCAGGCTGGTGTGGACTGGTCTAGCAGGATGGTGTGGACTGGTCTAGCAGGCTGGTGTGGACTGGTCTAGCAGGCTGGTGTGGATGGTCTAGCAGGCTGGTGTGGACTGGTCTAGCAGGCTGGTGTGGACTGGTCTAGCAGGCTGGTGTGGACTGGTCTAGCAGGCTGGTGTGGACTGGTCTAGCAGGCTGGTGTGGACTGGTCTAGCAGGCTGGTGTGGACTGGTCTAGCAGGCTGGTGTGGACTGGTCTAGCAGGCTGTGTGGACTGGTCTAGCAGGCTGGTGTGGACTGGTCTAGCAGGCTGGTGTGGACTGGTCTAGCAGGCTGGTGTGGACTGGTCTAGCAGGCTGGTGTGGACTGGTCTAGCAGGCTGGTGTGGATGGAGAGCAGGCTGGTGTGGACTGGTCTAGCAGGTGGTGTGACTGGTCTAGCAGGCTGGTGTGACTGGTCTAGCAGGCTGGTGTGGACTGGTCTAGCAGGCTGGTGTGGACTGGTCTAGCAGGCTGGTGTGGACTGGTCTAGCAGGCTGGTGTGGACTGGTCTAGCAGGTGGTGTGGACTGGTCTAGCAGGCTGGTGTGGACTGGTCTAGCAGGCTGGTGTGGACTGGTCTAGCAGGCTGGTGTGGACTGGTCTAGCAGGCTGGTGTGGACTGGTCTAGCAGGCTGGTGTGGACTGGTCTAGCAGGCTGGTGTGGACTGGTCTAGCAGGCTGGTGTGGACTGGTCTAGCAGGCTGGTGTGGACTGGTCTAGCAGGCTGGTGTGGACTGGTCTAGCAGGCTGGTGTGGACTGGTCTAGCAGGCTGGTGTGGACTGGTCTAGCAGGCTGGTGTGGACTGGTCTAGCAGGCTGTGTGGACTGGTCTAGCAGGTGGTGTGGACTGGTCTAGCAGGCTGGTGTGGACTGGTCTAGCAGGCTGGTGTGGACTGGTCTAGCAGGCTGGTGTGGACTGGTCTAGCAGGCTGGTGTGGACTGGTCTAGCAGGCTGGTGTGGACTGGTCTAGCAGGCTGGTTGGAATGGTCTAGCAGGCTGGTGTGGACTGGTCTAGCAGGCTGGTGTGGACTGGTCTAGCAGGCTGGTGTGGACTGGTCTAGCAGGCTGGTGTGGACTGGTCTAGCAGGCTGTGTGGACTGGTCTAGCAGGCTGGTGTGGACTGGTCTAGCAGGCTGGTGTGGACTGGTCTAGCAGGCTGGTGTGGACTGGTCTAGCAGGCTGGTGTGGACTGGTCTAGCAGGCTGGTGTGGACTGGTCTAGCAGGCTGGTGTGGACTGGTCTAGCAGGCTGGTGTGGACTGGTCTAGCAGGCTGGTGTGGACTGGTCTAGCAGGCTGATGTGGACTGGAGAAGTAGGCTGGTGTGGACTGGTCTAGCAGGCTGGTGTGGACTGGTCTAGCAGGCTGGTGTGGACTGGTCTAGCAGGCTGGTGTGGACTGGTCTAGCAGGATGGTGTGGATTGGTCTAGCAGGCTGGTGTGGACTGGTCTAGCAGGCTGATGTGGACTGGAGTAGCAGGCAGGTGTGGACTGGGCTAGCAGGCTGGTGTGGACTGGTCTAGCAGGATGGTGTGGACTGGAGAAGTAGGCTGGTGTGGACTGGTCTAGCAGGTTGGTGTGGACTGGTCTAGCAGGTTGGTGTGGACTGGTCTAGCAGGTTGGTGTGGACTGGTCTAGGAGGCTGGTGTGGACTGGTCTAGCAGGTTGGTGTGAACTGGTCTAGCAGGCTGGTGTGGACTGGTCTATCAGGTTGGTGTGGACTGGTCTAGGAGGCTGGTGTGGACTGGTCTAGCAGGCTGGTGTGGACTGGTCTAGCAGGCTGGTGTGGACTGGTCTAGCAGGCTGGTGTGGACTGGTCTAGCAGGATGGTGTGGACTGGTCTAGCAGGCTGGTGTGGACTGGTATAGCAGGCTGATGTGGACTGGAGTAGCAGGCTGGTGTGGTCTGGTCTAGCAGGTTGGTGTGGACTGGTCTAGCAGGCTGGTGTGGACTGGAGTAGCAGGCTGGTGTGGTCTGGTCTAGCAGGCTGGTGTGGACTGGTCTAGCAGGCTGGTGTGGATTGGTCTAGCAGGCTGGTGTGGACTGGTCTAGCAGGCTGGTGTGGACTGGTCTAGCAGGCTGGTGTGGATTGTTCTAGCAGACTGGTGTGGACTAGAGTAGCAGGCTGGTGTGAATTGGTCTAGCAGGCTGGTGTGGACTGGTCTAGCAGGTGGTGACTGGTCTAGCAGGCTGGTGTGGACTGGTCTAGCAGGCTGGTGTGGACTGGTCTAGCAGCTGGTGTGGACTGGTCTAGCAGGCTGGTGTGGACTGGTCTAGCAGGCTGGTGTGGACTGGAGAAGTAGGCTGTTGTGGACTGGTCTAGCAGGCTGGTGTGGACTGGTCTAGCAGGCTGTTGTGGACTGGTCTAGCAGGCTGGTGTGACTGGTCTAGCAGCTGGTGTGGACTGGTCTAGCAGGTTGGTTGGACTGGTCTAGCAGGCTGGTGTGGACTGGTCTAGCAGGTCTGTGTGGACTGGTCTAGCAGGTCTGGTGTGGACTGGTCTAGGCAGGCTGGTGTGGACTGGTCTAGCAGGCTGGTGTGGACTGGTCTAGCAGGCTGGTGTGGACTGTCTAGCAGGCTGGTGTGGACTGGTCTAGCAGGCTGGTGTGGACTGGTCTAGCAGGCTGGTGTGGACTGGTCTAGCAGGCTGGTGTGGACTGTTCTGCAGGCTGGTGTGGACTGGTCTAGCAGGCTGGTGTGGACTGGTCTAGCAGGCTGGTGTGGACTGGTCTAGCAGGCTGTGTGGACTGGTCTAGCAGGCTGGTGTGGACGTTCTAGCAGGCTGGTGTGGACTGTCTAGCAGGCTGGTGTGGACTGGTAGCAGGCTGGTGTGGACTGGTCTAGCAGGCTGGTGTGGACTGGTCTAGCAGGCTGGTGTGGACTGGTCTAGCAGGCTGGTGTGGACTGGTCTAGCAGGCTTGTGTGGACTGGTCTAGCAGGTGTGTGGACTGGTCTAGCAGGCTGGTGTGGACTGGTCTAGCAGGCTGGTGTGGACTGGTCTAGCAGGCTGGTGTGGACTGGAGAAGCAGGCTGTGTGGACTGGTAGCAGGCTGGTGTGGACTGGTCTAGCAGGCGGTGTGGACTGGTCTAGCAGGCTGGTGTGGACTGGTCTAGCAGGCTGGTGTGGACTGGTCTAGCAGGCGGTGTGGACTGGTCTAGCAGGCTGGTGTGGACTGGTCTAGCAGGCTGGTGTGGACTGGTCTAGCAGGCTGGTGTGGACTGGTCTAGCAGGCTGGTGTGGACTGGTCTAGCAGGTGGTGTGACTGGTCTAGCAGGCTGGTGTGGACTGGTCTAGCAGGCTGGTGTGGACTGGTCTAGCAGGCTGGTGTGGACTGGTCTAGCAGGCTGGTGGGACTGGTCTAGCAGGCTGGTGTGGACTGGTCTAGCAGGCTGGTGTGGACTGGTCTAGCAGGCTGGTGTGGACTGGTCTAGCAGGCTGGTGTGGACTGGTCTAGCAGGCTGGTGTGGATGGTCTAGCAGGCTGGTGTGGATGGTCTAGCAGGCTGGTGTGGACTGGTCTAGCAGGTGGTGTGGACTGGTCTAGCAGGCTGGTGTGGACTGGTCTAGCAGGCTGGTGTGGACTGGTCTAGCAGGCTGGTGTGGACTGGTCTAGCAGGCTGGTGTGGACTGGTCTAGCAGGCTGGTGTGGACTGGTCTAGCAGGCTGGTGTGGACTGGTCTAGCAGGCTGGTGTGGACTGGTCTAGCAGGTTGGTGTGGACTGGCTAGCAGGCTGGTGTGGACTGGTCTAGCAGGCTGGTGTGGACTGGTCTAGCAGGCTGGTGTGGACTGGTCTAGCAGGCTGGTGTGGACTGGTCTAGCAGGCTGGTGTGGACTGGTCTAGCAGGCTGGTGTGGACTGGTCTAGCAGGCTGGTGTGGACTGGTCTAGCAGGTTGGTGTGGACTGGTCTAGCAGGCTGGTGTGGACTGGTCTAGCAGGCTGGTGTGGACTGGTCTAGCAGGCTGGTGTGGACTGGTCTAGCAGGCTGGTGTGGACTGGTCTAGCAGGCTGGTGTGGGACTGGTCTAGCAGGCTGGTGTGGACTGGTCTAGCAGGCTGGTGTGGACTGGTCTAGCAGGCTGGTGTGGACTGGTCTAGCAGGCTGGTGTGGACTGGTCTAGCAGGCTGGTGTGGATGGTCTAGCAGGCTGGTGTGGACTGGTCTAGCAGGTGGTGTGGACTGGTCTAGCAGGCTGGTGTGGACTGGTCTAGCAGGCTGGTGTGGACTGGTCTAGCAGGCTGGTGTGGACTGGTCTAGCAGGCTGGTGTGGACTGGTCTAGCAGGCTGGTGTGGACTGGTCTAGCAGGCTGGTGTGGACTGGTCTAGCAGGCTGGTGTGGACTGGTCTAGCAGGCTGGTGTGGACTGGTCTAGCAGGCTGGTGTGGGCTGGGTCTAGCAGGCTGGTGTGGACTGGTCTAGCAGGCTGGTGTGGACTGGTCTAGCAGGCTGGTGTGGACTGGTCTAGCAGGCTGGTGTGGACTGGTCTAGCAGGCTGGTGTGGATGGTCTAGCAGGCTGGTGTGGACTGGTCTAGCAGGCTGGTGTGGACTGGTCTAGCAGGCTGGTGTGGACTGGTCTAGCAGGCTGTGTGGACTGGTCTAGCAGGTGGTGTGGACTGGTCTAGCAGGCTGGTGTGGACTGGTCTAGCAGGCTGGTGTGGACTGGTCTAGCAGGCTGGTGTGGACTGGTCTAGCAGGCTGGTGTGGACTGGTCTAGCAGGCTGGTGTGGACTGGTCTAGCAGGCTGGGTGGACTGGTCTAGCAGGGTGGTGGACTGGTCTAGCAGGCTGGTGTGGACTGGTCTAGCAGGCTGGTGTGGACTGGTCTAGCAGGCTGGTGTGGACTGGTCTAGCAGGCTGGTGTGGACTGGTCTAGCAGGCTGGTGTGGACTGGTCTAGCAGGCGGTGTGGACTGGTCTAGCAGGCTGGTGTGGACTGGTCTAGCAGGCTGGTGGACTGGTCTAGCAGGTTGGTGTGGACTGGTCTAGCAGGCTGGTGTGGACTGGTCTAGCAGGCTGGTGTGGACTGGTCTAGCAGGCTGGTGTGGATGGTCTAGCAGGCTGGTGTGGACTGGTCTAGCAGGCTGGTGTGGACTGGTCTAGCAGGCTGGTGTGGACTGGTTAGCAGGCTGGTGTGGACTGGTCTAGCAGGCTGGTGTGGACTGGTCTAGCAGGCTGGTGTGGACTGTCTAGCAGGCTGGTGTGGACTGGTCTAGCAGGCTGGTGTGGACTGGTCTAGCAGGCTGGTGTGGACTGGTCTAGCAGGCTGGTGTGGACTGGTCTAGCAGGCTGGTGTGGACTGGTCTAGCAGGCTGGTGTGGATGGTCTAGCAGGCTGGTGTGGATGGTCTAGCAGGGGTGTGGACTGGTCTAGCAGGCTGGTGTGGACTGGTCTAGCAGGCTGGTGTGGACTGGTCTAGCAGGCTGGTGTGGACTGAGTAGCAGGCTGGTGTGGACTGGTCTAGCAGGCTGGTGTGGACTGGTCTAGCAGGCTGGTGTGGACTGGTCTAGCAGGCTGGTGTGACTGGTCTAGCAGGCTGGTGTGGACTGGTCTAGCAGGCTGGTGTGGACTGGTCTAGCAGGCTGGTGTGGACTGGTCTAGCAGGCTGGTGTGGACTGGTCTAGCAGGCTGGTGTGGACTGGTCTAGCAGGCTGGTGTGGACTGGTCTAGCAGGCTGGTGTGGACTGGTCTAGCAGGCTGGTGTGGACTGGTCTAGCAGGTGGTGTGGACTGGTCTAGCAGGCTGGTGTGGACTGGTCTAGCAGGCTGGTGTGGACTGGTCTAGCAGGTTGTGTGGACTGGTCTAGCAGGCTGGTGTGGACTGGTCTAGCAGGCTGGTGTGGACTGGTCTAGCAGGCTGGTGTGGACTGGTCTAGCAGGCTGGTGTGGACTGGTCTAGCAGGCTGGTGTGGACTGGTCTAGCAGGCTGGTGTGGACTGGTCTAGCAGGCTGGTGTGGACTGGTCTAGCAGGCTGGTGTGGACTGGTCTAGCAGGCTGGTGTGGACTGGTCTAGCAGGCTGGTGTGGATGGTCTAGCAGGCTGGTGTGGACTGGTCTAGCAGGCGGGTGTGTGGACTGGTCTAGCAGGCTGGTGTGGACTGGTCTAGCAGGCTGGTGTGGACTGGTCTAGCAGGCTGGTGTGGACTGGTCTAGCAGGCTGGTGTGGACTGGTCTAGCAGGCTGGTGTGGGATGGTCTAGCAGGCTGGTGTGGACTGGTCTAGCAGGCTGGTGTGGACTGGTCTAGCAGGCTGGTGTGGACTGGTCTAGCAGGCTGGTGTGGACTGGTCTAGCAGGCTGGTGTGGACTGGTCTAGCAGGCTGGTGTGGACTGGTCTAGCAGGCTGGTGTGGACTGGTCTAGCAGGCTGGTGTGGACTGGTCTAGCAGGCTGGTGTGGACTGGTCTAGCAGGCTGGTGTGGACTGGTCTAGCAGGCTGGTGTGGACTGGTCTAGCAGGCTGGTGTGGACTGGTCTAGCAGGCTGGTGTGGACTGGTCTAGCAGGCTGGTGTGGACTGGTCTAGCAGGCTGGTGTGGACTGGTCTAGCAGGCTGGTGTGGACTGGTCTAGCAGGCTGGTGTGGACTGGTCTAGCAGGCTGGTGTGGACTGGTCTAGCAGGCTGGTGTGGACTGGTCTAGCAGGCTGGTGTGGACTGGTCTAGCAGGCTGGTGTGGACTGGTCTAGCAGGCTGGTGTGGACTGGTCTAGCAGGCTGGTGTGGACTGGTCTAGCAGGCTGGTGTGGACTGGTCTAGCAGGCTGGTGTGGACTGGTCTAGCAGGCTGGTGTGGACTGGTCTAGCAGGTGGTGTGGACTGGTCTAGCAGGCTGGTGTGGACTGGTCTAGCAGGCTGGTGTGGACTGGTCTAGCAGCTGGTGTGGACTGGTCTAGCAGGCTGGTGTGGACTGGTAGCAGCTGGTGTGGACTGGTCTAGCAGGCTGGTGTGGACTGGTCTAGCAGGCTGGTGTGGACTGGTCTAGCAGGCTGGTGTGGACTGGTCTAGCAGGCTGGTGTGGACTGGTCTAGCAGGCTGGTGTGGACTGGTCTAGCAGGCTGGTGTGGACTGGTCTAGCAGGCTGGTGTGGACTGGTCTAGCAGGCTGGTGTGGATGGTCTAGCAGGCTGGTGTGGACTGGTCTAGCAGGTGGTGTGGACTGGTCTAGCAGGCTGGTGTGGACTGGTCTAGCAGGCTGGTGTGGACTGGTCTAGCAGGCTGGTGTGGACTGGTCTAGCAGGCTGGTGTGGACTGGTCTAGCAGGCTGGTGTGGACTGGTCTAGCAGGCTGGTGTGGACTGGTCTAGCAGGCTGGTGTGGACTGGTCTAGCAGGCTGGTGTGGACTGGTCTAGCAGGCTGGTGTGGACTGGTCTAGCAGGCTGGTGTGGACTGGTCTAGCAGGCTGGTGTGGACTGGTCTAGCAGGTGGTGTGGACTGGTCTAGCAGGCTGGTGTGGACTGGTCTAGCAGGCTGGTGTGGACTGGTCTAGCAGGCTGGTGTGGACTGGTCTAGCAGGCTGGTGTGGACTGGTCTAGCAGGCTGGTGTGGACTGGTCTAGCAGGCTGGTGTGGATGGTCTAGCAGGCTGGTGTGGACTGGTCTAGCAGGCTGGTGTGGACTGGTCTAGCAGGCTGGTGTGGACTGGTCTAGCAGGCTGGTGTGGATGGTCTAGCAGGCTGGTGTGGACTGGTCTAGCAGGCTGGTGTGGACTGGTCTAGCAGGCTGGTGTGGACTGGTCTAGCAGGCTGGTGTGGACTGGTCTAGCAGGCTGGTGTGGACTGGTCTAGCAGGCTGGTGTGGACTGGTCTAGCAGGCTGGTGTGGACTGGTCTAGCAGGCTGGTGTGGACTGGTCTAGCAGGCTGGTGTGGACTGGTCTAGCAGGCTGGTGTGGACTGGTCTAGCAGGCTGGTGTGGACTGGTCTAGCAGGCTGGTGTGGACTGGTCTAGCAGGCTGGTGTGGACTGGTCTAGCAGGCTGGTGGGACTGGTCTAGCAGGCTGGTGTGGACTGGTCTAGCAGGCTGGTGTGGACTGGTCTAGCAGGCTGGTGTGGACTGGTCTAGCAGGCTGGTGTGGATGGTCTAGCAGGCTGGTGTGGACTGGTCTAGCAGGCTGGTGTGGACTGGTCTAGCAGGCTGGTGTGGACTGGTCTAGCAGGCTGGTGTGGACTGGTCTAGCAGGCTGGTGTGGACTGGTCTAGCAGGCTGGTGTGGACTGGTCTAGCAGGCTGGTGTGGACTGGTCTAGCAGGCTGGTGTGGACTGGTCTAGCAGGCTGGTGTGGACTGGAGAGTAGGCTGGTGTGGACTGGTCTAGCAGGCTGGTGTGGACTGGTCTAGCAGGCTGGTGTGGACTGGTCTAGCAGGCTGGGTGGACTGGTCTAGCAGGCTGGTGTGGACTGGTCTAGCAGGCTGGTGTGGACTGGTCTAGCAGGCTGGTGGGACTGGAGTAGCAGGCTGGTGTGGACTGGTCTAGCAGGCTGGTGTGGACTGGTCTAGCAGGCTGGTGTGGACTGGTCTAGCAGGCTGGTGTGGACTGGTCTAGCAGGCTGGTGTGGACTGGTCTAGCAGGCTGGTGTGGACTGGTCTAGCAGGGGTGTGGACTGGTCTAGCAGGCTGGTGTGGACTGGTCTAGCAGGCTGGTGTGGACTGGTCTAGCAGGCTGGTGTGGACTGGTCTAGCAGGCTGGTGTGGACTGGTCTAGCAGGCTGGTGTGGACTGGTCTAGCAGGCTGGTGTGGACTGGTCTAGCAGGCTGGTGTGGACTGGTCTAGCAGGCTGGTGTGGACTGGTCTAGCAGGCTGGTGTGGACTGGTCTAGCAGGCTGGTGTGGACTGGTCTAGCAGGCTGGTGTGGACTGGTCTAGCAGGCTGGTGTGGACTGGTCTAGCAGGCTGGTGTGGACTGGTCTAGCAGGCTGGTGTGGACTGGTCTAGCAGGCTGGTGTGGACTGGTCTAGCAGGCTGGTGTGGACTGGTCTAGCAGGTTGGTGTGGACTGGTCTAGCAGGCTGGTGTGGACTGGTCTAGCAGGCTGGTGTGGACTGGTCTAGCAGGCTGGTGTGGACTGGTCTAGCAGGCTGGTGTGGACTGGTCTAGCAGGCTGGTGTGGACTGGTCTAGCAGGCTGGTGGACTGGTCTAGCAGGCTGGTGTGGACTGGTCTAGCAGGCTGGTGTGGACTGGTCTAGCAGGCTGGTGTGGACTGGTCTAGCAGGCTGGTGTGGACTGGTCTAGCAGGCTGGTGTGGACTGGTCTAGCAGGCTGGTGTGGACTGGTCTAGCAGGTGGTGTGGACTGGTCTAGCAGGCTGGTGTGGACTGGTCTAGCAGGCTGGTGTGGACTGGTCTAGCAGGCTGGTGTGGACTGGTCTAGCAGGCTGGTGTGGACTGGTCTAGCAGGCTGGTGTGGACTGGTCTAGCAGGCTGGTGTGGACTGGTCTAGCAGGCTGGTGTGGACTGGTCTAGCAGGCTGGTGTGGACTGGTCTAGCAGGCTGGTGTGGACTGGTCTAGCAGGCTGGTGTGGACTGGTCTAGCAGGCTGGTGTGGACTGGTCTAGCAGGCTGGTGTGGATGGTCTAGCAGGCTGGTGTGGACTGGTCTAGCAGGCTGGTGTGGACTGGTCTAGCAGGCTGGTGTGGACTGGTCTAGCAGGCTGGTGTGGACTGGTCTAGCAGGCTGGTGTGGACTGGTCTAGCAGGCTGGTGTGGATGGTCTAGCAGGCTGGTGTGGACTGGTCTAGCAGGCTGGTGTGGACTGGTCTAGCAGGCTGGTGTGGACTGGTCTAGCAGGCTGGTGTGGACTGGTCTAGCAGGCTGGTGTGGACTGGTCTAGCAGGCTGGTGTGGACTGGTCTAGCAGGCTGGTGTGGACTGGTCTAGCAGGCTGGTGTGGACTGGTCTAGCAGGCTGGTGTGGACTGGTCTAGCAGGCTGGTGTGGACTGGTCTAGCAGGCTGGTGTGGACTGGTCTAGCAGGCTGGTGTGGACTGGTCTAGCAGGCTGGTGTGGACTGGTCTAGCAGGCTGGTGTGGACTGGTCTAGCAGGCTGGTGTGGACTGGTCTAGCAGGCTGGTGTGGACTGGTCTAGCAGGCTGGTGTGGACTGGGTAGCAGGCTGGTGTGGACTGGTCTAGCAGGCTGTGTGGACTGGTCTAGCAGGCTGGTGTGGACTGGTCTAGCAGGCTGGTGTGGACTGGTCTAGCAGGCTGGTGTGGACTGGTCTAGCAGGCTGGTGTGGACTGGTCTAGCAGGCTGGTGTGGACTGGTCTAGCAGGCTGGTGTGGACTGGTCTAGCAGGCTGGTGTGGACTGGCTAGCAGGCTGGTGTGGACTGGTCTAGCAGGCTGGTGTGGACTGGTCTAGCAGGCTGGTGTGGACTGGTCTAGCAGGCTGGTGTGGACTGGTCTAGCAGGCTGGTGTGGACTGGTCTAGCAGGCTGGTGTGGACTGGTCTAGCAGGCTGGTGTGGACTGGTCTAGCAGGCTGGTGTGGACTGGTCTAGCAGGCTGGTGTGGACTGGTCTAGCAGGCTGGTGTGGACTGGTCTAGCAGGCTGGTGTGGACTGGTCTAGCAGGCTGGTGTGGACTGGTCTAGCAGGCTGGTGTGGACTGGTCTAGCAGGCTGGTGTGGACTGGTCTAGCAGGCTGGTGTGGACTGGTCTAGCAGGCTGGTGTGGACTGGTCTAGCAGGCTGGTGTGGACTGGTCTAGCAGGCTGGTGTGGACTGGTCTAGCAGGCTGGTGTGGATGGTCTAGCAGGCTGGTGTGGACTGGTCTAGCAGGCTGGTGTGGACTGGTCTAGCAGGCTGGTGTGGACTGGTCTAGCAGGCTGGTGTGGACTGGTCTAGCAGGCTGGTGTGGACTGGTCTAGCAGGCTGGTGTGGACTGGAGTAGCAGGCTGGTGTGGACTGGTCTAGCAGGTGGTGTGGACTGGTCTAGCAGGCTGGTGTGACTGGTCTAGCAGGCTGGTGTGGACTGGTCTAGCAGGCTGGTGTGGACTGGTCTAGCAGGCTGGTGTGGACTGGTCTAGCAGGCTGGTGTGGACTGGTCTAGCAGGCTGGTGTGGACTGGTCTAGCAGGCTGGTGTGGACTGGTCTAGCAGGCTGGTGTGGACTGGTCTAGCAGGCTGGTGTGGACTGGTCTAGCAGGTGGTGTGGACTGGTCTAGCAGGCTGGTGTGGACTGGTCTAGCAGGCTGGTGTGGACTGGTCTAGCAGGCTGGTGTGGACTGGTCTAGCAGGTGGTGTGGACTGGTCTAGCAGGCTGGTGTGGACTGGTCTAGCAGGTGGTGTGGACTGGTCTAGCAGGCTGGTGTGGACTGGTCTAGCAGGCTGGTGTGGACTGGTCTAGCAGGCTGGTGTGGACTGGTCTAGCAGGCTGGTGTGGACTGGTCTAGCAGGCTGGTGTGGACTGGTCTAGCAGGCTGGTGTGGACTGGTCTAGCAGGCTGGTGTGGACTGGTCTAGCAGGCTGGTGTGGTGGTCTAGCAGGCTGGTGTGGACTGGTCTAGCAGGCTGGTGTGGACTGGTCTAGCAGGCTGGTGTGGACTGGTCTAGCAGGCTGGTGTGGACTGGTCTAGCAGGCTGGTGTGGACTGGTCTAGCAGGCTGGTGTGGACTGGTCTAGCAGGCTGGTGTGGACTGGTCTAGCAGGCTGGTGTGGACTGGTCTAGCAGGCTGGTGTGGACTGGTCTAGCAGGCTGGTGTGGACTGGTCTAGCAGGCTGGTGTGGACTGGTCTAGCAGGCTGGTGTGGACTGGTCTAGCAGGCTGGTGTGGACTGGTCTAGCAGGCTGGTGTGGACTGGTCTAGCAGGCTGGTGTGGACTGGTCTAGCAGGCTGGTGTGGACTGGTCTAGCAGGCTGGTGTGGACTGGTCTAGCAGGCTGGTGTGGACTGGTCTAGCAGGCTGGTGTGGACTGGTCTAGCAGTGGTGTGGACTGGTCTAGCAGGCTGGTGTGGACTGGTCTAGCAGGCTGGTGTGGACTGGTCTAGCAGGCTGGTGTGGACTGGTCTAGCAGGCTGGTGTGGACTGGTCTAGCAGGCTGGTGTGGACTGGTCTAGCAGGCTGGTGTGGACTGGTCTAGCAGGATGGTGTGGACTGGTCTAGCAGGCTGGTGTGGACTGGTCTAGCAGGCTGATGTGGACTGGAGTAGCAGGCTGGTGTGGACTGGTCTAGCAGGCTGGTGTGGACTGGTCTAGCAGGCTGGTGTGGACTGGTCTAGCAGGCTGGTGTGGACTGGTCTAGCAGGCTGGTGTGGACTGGTCTAGCAGGCTGGTGTGGACTGGTCTAGCAGGTGGTGTGGACTGGTCTAGCAGGCTGGTGTGGACTGGTCTAGCAGGCTGGTGTGGACTGGTCTAGCAGGCTGGTGTGGACTGGTCTAGCAGGCTGGTGTGGACTGGTCTAGCAGGCTGGTGTGGACTGGTCTAGCAGGCTGGTGTGGACTGGTCTAGCAGGCTGGTGTGGACTGGTCTAGCAGGCTGGTGTGGACTGGTCTAGCAGGCTGGTGTGGACTGGTCTAGCAGGCTGGTGTGGACTGGTCTCTAGCAGGCTGGTGTGGACTGGTCTAGCAGGCTGGTGTGGACTGGTCTAGCAGGCTGGTGTGGACTGGTCTAGCAGGCTGGTGTGGACTGGTCTAGCAGGCTGGTGTGGACTGGTCTAGCAGGCTGGTGTGGACTGGTCTAGCAGGCTGGTGTGGACTGGTCTAGCAGGCTGGTGTGGACTGGAGAAGTGGTGGTGGGGACTGGTCTAGCAGGCTGGTGTGGACTGGTCTAGCAGGCGGTGTGGACTGGTCTAGCAGGCTGGTGTGGACTGGTCTAGCAGGCTGGTGTGGACTGGTCTAGCAGGCTGGTGTGGACTGGTCTAGCAGGCTGGTGGGACTGGTCTAGCAGGCTGGTGTGGACTGGTCTAGCAGGCTGGTGTGGACTGGTCTAGCAGGCTGGTGTGGACTGGTCTAGCAGGCTGGTGTGGACTGGTCTAGCAGGCTGGTGTGGACTGGTCTAGCAGGCTGGTGTGGACTGGTCTAGCAGGCTGGTGTGACTGGTCTAGCAGGCTGGTGTGGACTGGTCTAGCAGGTTGGTGTGGACTGGTCTAGCAGGCTGGTGTGGACTGGTCTAGCAGGTTGGTGTGGACTGGTCTAGCAGGCTGGTGTGGACTGGTCTAGCAGGCTGGTGTGGACTGGTCTAGCAGGCTGGTGTGGACTGGTCTAGCAGGCTGGTGTGGACTGGTCTAGCAGGCTGGTGTGGACTGGTCTAGCAGGCTGGTGTGGACTGGTCTAGCAGGCTGGTGTGGACTGGTCTAGCAGGCTGGTGTGGACTGGTCTAGCAGGCTGGTGTGGACTGGTCTAGCAGGCTGGTGTGGACTGGTCTAGCAGGCTGGTGTGGACTGGTCTAGCAGGCTGGTGTGGACTGGTCTAGCAGGCTGTGTGGACTGGTCTAGCAGGTGGGTGTGGACTGGTCTAGCAGGCTGGTGTGGACTGGTCTAGCAGGCTGGTGTGGACTGGTCTAGCAGGCTGGTGTGGACTGGTCTAGCAGGCTGGTGTGGACTGGTCTAGCAGCTGGTGTGGACTGGTCTAGCAGGCTGGTGTGGACTGGTCTAGCAGGCTGGTGTGGACTGGTCTAGCAGGCTGGTGTGGACTGGTCTAGCAGGCTGGTGTGGACTGGTCTAGCAGGCTGGTGTGGACTGGTCTAGCAGGCTGGTGTGGACTGGTCTAGCAGGTGGTGTGGACTGGTCTAGCAGGCTGGTGTGGACTGGTCTAGCAGGCTGGTGTGGACTGGTCTAGCAGGCTGTGTGGACTGGTCTAGCAGGCTGGTGTGGACTGGTCTAGCAGGCTGGTGTGGACTGGTCTAGCAGGCTGGTGTGGACTGGAGAGTAGGCTGGTGGGGACTGGTCTAGCAGGCTGGTGTGGACTGGTCTAGCAGGCTGGTGTGGACTGGTCTAGCAGGCTGGTGTGGACTGGTCTAGCAGGCTGGTGTGGACTGGTCTAGCAGGCTGTGTGGACTGGTCTAGCAGGCTGGTGTGGACTGGTCTAGCAGGCTGGTGTGGACTGGTCTAGCAGGCTGGTGTGGACTGGTCTAGCAGCTGGTGTGGACTGGAGTAGCAGGCTGGTGTGGACTGGTCTAGCAGGCTGGTGTGGACTGGTCTAGCAGGTTGGTGTGGACTGGTCTAGCAGGCTGGTGTGGACTGGTCTAGCAGGCTGGTGTGGACTGGTCTAGCAGGCTGGTGTGGACTGGTCTAGCAGGCTGGTGTGGACTGGTCTAGCAGGTTGTGTGGACTGGTCTAGCAGGCTGGTGTGGACTGGTCTAGCAGGCTGGTGTGGACTGGTCTAGCAGGCTGGTGTGGACTGGTCTAGCAGGCTGGTGTGGACTGGTCTAGCAGGCTGGTGTGGACTGGTCTAGCAGGCTGGTGTGGACTGGTCTAGCAGGCTGGTGTGGACTGGTCTAGCAGGCTGGTGTGGATTGGTCTAGCAGGCTGGTGTGGACTGGTCTAGCAGGCTGGTGGGACTGGTCTAGCAGGCTGGTGTGGACTGGTCTAGCAGGCTGGTGTGGACTGGTCTAGCAGGCTGGTGTGGACTGGTCTAGCAGGCTGGTGTGGACTGGTCTAGCAGGCTGGTGTGGACTGGTCTAGCAGGCTGGTGTGGACTGGTCTAGCAGGCTGGTGTGACTGGTCTAGCAGGCTGGTGTGGACTGGTCTAGCAGGCTGGTGTGGACTGGT
>WNGS01159277.1:47722-62828 GCA_020271785.1 Procambarus virginalis
TGGTGTGGACTGGTCTAGCAGGCTGGTGTGGACTGGTCTAGCAGCTGGTGTGGACTGGTCTAGCAGGCTGGTGTGGACTGGTCTAGCAGGTGGTGTGGACTGGTCTAGCAGGTTGGTGTGGACTGGTCTAGCAGGTTGGTGTGGACTGGTCTAGCAGGCTGGTGTGGACTGGTCTAGCAGGCTGGTGTGACTGGTCTAGCAGGCTGGTGGACTGGTCTAGCAGGTTGGTGTGGACTGGTCTAGCAGGCTGGTGTGGACTGGTCTAGCAGGCTGGTGTGGACTGGTCTAGCAGGCTGGTGTGGACTGGTCTAGCATGCTGGTGTGGACTGGTCTAGCAGGCTGGTGTGGACTGTCTAGCAGCTGGTGTGGGACTGGTCTAGCAGGCTGGTGTGGACTGGTCTAGCAGGCTGGTGTGGACTGGTCTAGCAGGCTGGTGTGGACTGGTCTAGCAGGCTGGTGTGGACTGGTCTAGCAGCTGGTGTGGACTGGTCTAGCAGGCTGGTGTGGACTGGTCTAGCAGCTGGGTGTGGACTGGTCTAGCAGGCTGGTGTGGACTGGTCTAGCAGGCTGGTGTGGACTGGTCTAGCAGGCTGGTGTGGACTGGTCTAGCAGGCTGGTGTGGACTGGTCTAGCAGGCTGGTGTGGACTGGTCTAGCAGGCTGTGTGGACTGGTCTAGCAGGCTGGTGTGGACTGGTCTAGCAGGCTGGTGTGGACTGGTCTAGCAGGCTGGTGTGGACTGGTCTAGCAGGCTGGTGTGGACTGGTCTAGCAGGCTGGTGTGGACTGGTCTAGCAGGCTGGTGTGGACTGGAAGCAGGCTGGTGTGGACTGGTCTAGCAGGCTGGTGTGGACTGGTCTAGCAGGCTGGTGTGGACTGGTCTAGCAGGTTGGTGTGGACTGGTCTAGCAGGCTGGTGTGGACTGGTCTAGCAGGCTGGTGTGGACTGGTCTAGCAGGCTGGTGTACTGGTCTAGCAGGCTGGTGTGGACTGGTCTAGCAGGCTGGTGTGGACTGGTCTAGCAGGCTGGTGTGGACTGGTCTAGCAGGCTGGTGTGGACTGGTCTAGCAGGCTGGTGTGGACTGGTCTAGCAGGCTGGTGTGGACTGGTCTAGCAGGCTGGTGTGGACTGGTCTAGCAGGCTGGTGTGGACTGGTCTAGCAGCTGGTGTGGACTGGTCTAGCAGGCTGGTGTGGACTGGTCTAGCAGGCTGGTGTGGACTGGTCTAGCAGGCTGGTGTGGACTGGTCTAGCAGGCTGGTGTGGACTGGTCTAGCAGGCTGGTGTGGACTGGTCTAGCAGGCTGGTGTGGACTGGTCTAGCAGGCTGGTGTGGACTGGTCTAGCAGGCTGGTGTGGACTGGTCTAGCAGGCTGGTGTGGACTGGTCTAGCAGGCTGGTGTGGACTGGTCTAGCAGGCTGGTGTGGACTGGTCTAGCAGGCTGGTGTGGACTGGTCTAGCAGGCTGGTGTGGACTGGTCTAGCAGGCTGGTGTGGACTGGTCTAGCAGGCTGGTGTGGACTGGTCTAGCAGGCTGGTGTGGACTGGTCTAGCAGGCTGGTGTGGACTGGTCTAGCAGGCTGGTGTGGACTGGTCTAGCAGGCTGGTGTGGACTGGTCTAGCAGGCTGGTGTGGACTGGTCTAGCAGGCTGGTGTGGACTGGTCTAGCAGGCTGGTGTGGACTGGTCTAGCAGGCTGGTGTGGACTGGTCTAGCAGGCTGGTGTGGACTGGTCTAGCAGGCTGGTGTGGACTGGTCTAGCAGGCTGGTGTGGACTGGTCTAGCAGGCTGGTGTGGACTGGTCTAGCAGGCTGGTGTGGACTGGTCTAGCAGCTGGTGTGGACTGGTCTAGCAGGCTGGTGTGGACTGGTCTAGCAGGCTGGTGTGGACTGGTCTAGCAGGCTGGTGTGGACTGGTCTAGCAGGCTGGTGTGGACTGGTCTAGCAGGCTGGTGTGGACTGGTCTAGCAGGCTGGTGTGGACTGGTCTAGCAGGCTGGTGTGGACTGGTCTAGCAGGCTGGTGTGGACTGGTCTAGCAGGCTGGTGTGGACTGGTCTAGCAGGCTGGTGTGGACTGGTCTAGCAGGCTGGTGTGGACTGGTCTAGCAGGCTGGTGTGGACTGGTCTAGCAGGCTGGTGTGGACTGGTCTAGCAGGCTGGTGTGGACTGGTCTAGCAGGCTGGTGTGGACTGGTCTAGCAGGCTGGTGTGGACTGGTCTAGCAGGCTGGTGTGGACTGGTCTAGCAGGCTGGTGTGGACTGGTCTAGCAGGCTGGTGTGGACTGGTCTAGCAGGCTGGTGTGGACTGGTCTAGCAGGCTGGTGTGGACTGGTCTAGCAGGCTGGTGTGGACTGGTCTAGCAGGCTGGTGTGGACTGGTCTAGCAGGCTGGTGTGGACTGGTCTAGCAGGCTGGTGTGGACTGGTCTAGCAGGCTGGTGTGGACTGGTCTAGCAGGCTGGTGTGGACTGGTCTAGCAGGCTGGTGTGGACTGGTCTAGCAGGCTGGTGTGGACTGGTCTAGCAGGCTGGTGTGGACTGGTCTAGCAGGCTGGTGTGGACTGGTCTAGCAGGCTGGTGTGGACTGGTCTAGCAGGCTGGTGTGGACTGGTCTAGCAGGCTGGTGTGGACTGGTCTAGCAGGCTGGTGTGGACTGGTCTAGCAGGCTGGTGTGGACTGGTCTAGCAGGCTGGTGTGGACTGGTCTAGCAGGCTGGTGTGGACTGGTCTAGCAGGCTGGTGTGGACTGGTCTAGCAGGCTGGTGTGGACTGGTCTAGCAGGCTGGTGTGGACTGGTCTAGCAGGCTGGTGTGGACTGGTCTAGCAGGCTGGTGTGGACTGGTCTAGCAGGCTGGTGTGGACTGGTCTAGCAGGCTGGTGTGGACTGGTCTAGCAGGCTGGTGTGGACTGGTCTAGCAGGCTGGTGTGGACTGGTCTAGCAGGCTGGTGTGGACTGGTCTAGCAGGCTGGTGTGGACTGGTCTAGCAGGCTGGTGTGGACTGGTCTAGCAGGCTGGTGTGGACTGGTCTAGCAGGCTGGTGTGGACTGGTCTAGCAGGCTGGTGTGGACTGGTCTAGCAGGCTGGTGTGGACTGGTCTAGCAGGCTGGTGTGGACTGGTCTAGCAGGCTGGTGTGGACTGGTCTAGCAGGCTGGTGTGGACTGGTCTAGCAGGCTGGTGTGGACTGGTCTAGCAGGCTGGTGTGGACTGGTCTAGCAGGCTGGTGTGGACTGGTCTAGCAGGCTGGTGTGGACTGGTCTAGCAGGCTGGTGTGGACTGGTCTAGCAGGCTGGTGTGGACTGGTCTAGCAGGCTGGTGTGGACTGGTCTAGCAGGCTGGTGTGGACTGGTCTAGCAGGCTGGTGTGGACTGGTCTAGCAGGCTGGTGTGGACTGGTCTAGCAGGCTGGTGTGGACTGGTCTAGCAGGCTGGTGTGGACTGGTCTAGCAGGCTGGTGTGGACTGGTCTAGCAGGCTGGTGTGGACTGGTCTAGCAGGCTGGTGTGGACTGGTCTAGCAGGCTGGTGTGGACTGGTCTAGCAGGCTGGTGTGGACTGGTCTAGCAGGCTGGTGTGGACTGGTCTAGCAGGCTGGTGTGGACTGGTCTAGCAGGCTGGTGTGGACTGGTCTAGCAGGCTGGTGTGGACTGGTCTAGCAGGCTGGTGTGGACTGGTCTAGCAGGCTGGTGTGGACTGGTCTAGCAGGCTGGTGTGGACTGGTCTAGCAGGCTGGTGTGGACTGGTCTAGCAGGCTGGTGTGGACTGGTCTAGCAGGCTGGTGTGGACTGGTCTAGCAGGCTGGTGTGGACTGGTCTAGCAGGCTGGTGTGGACTGGTCTAGCAGGCTGGTGTGGACTGGTCTAGCAGGCTGGTGTGGACTGGTCTAGCAGGCTGGTGTGGACTGGTCTAGCAGGCTGGTGTGGACTGGTCTAGCAGGCTGGTGTGGACTGGTCTAGCAGGCTGGTGTGGACTGGTCTAGCAGGCTGGTGTGGACTGGTCTAGCAGGCTGGTGTGGACTGGTCTAGCAGGCTGGTGTGGACTGGTCTAGCAGGCTGGTGTGGACTGGTCTAGCAGGCTGGTGTGGACTGGTCTAGCAGGCTGGTGTGGACTGGTCTAGCAGGCTGGTGTGGACTGGTCTAGCAGGCTGGTGTGGACTGGTCTAGCAGGCTGGTGTGGACTGGTCTAGCAGGCTGGTGTGGACTGGTCTAGCAGGCTGGTGTGGACTGGTCTAGCAGGCTGGTGTGGACTGGTCTAGCAGGCTGGTGTGGACTGGTCTAGCAGGCTGGTGTGGACTGGTCTAGCAGGCTGGTGTGGACTGGTCTAGCAGGCTGGTGTGGACTGGTCTAGCAGGCTGGTGTGGACTGGTCTAGCAGGCTGGTGTGGACTGGTCTAGCAGGCTGGTGTGGACTGGTCTAGCAGGCTGGTGTGGACTGGTCTAGCAGGCTGGTGTGGACTGGTCTAGCAGGCTGGTGTGGACTGGTCTAGCAGGCTGGTGTGGACTGGTCTAGCAGGCTGGTGTGGACTGGTCTAGCAGGCTGGTGTGGACTGGTCTAGCAGGCTGGTGTGGACTGGTCTAGCAGGCTGGTGTGGACTGGTCTAGCAGGCTGGTGTGGACTGGTCTAGCAGGCTGGTGTGGACTGGTCTAGCAGGCTGGTGTGGACTGGTCTAGCAGGCTGGTGTGGACTGGTCTAGCAGGCTGGTGTGGACTGGTCTAGCAGGCTGGTGTGGACTGGTCTAGCAGGCTGGTGTGGACTGGTCTAGCAGGCTGGTGTGGACTGGTCTAGCAGGCTGGTGTGGACTGGTCTAGCAGGCTGGTGTGGACTGGTCTAGCAGGCTGGTGTGGACTGGTCTAGCAGGCTGGTGTGGACTGGTCTAGCAGGCTGGTGTGGACTGGTCTAGCAGGCTGGTGTGGACTGGTCTAGCAGGCTGGTGTGGACTGGTCTAGCAGGCTGGTGTGGACTGGTCTAGCAGGCTGGTGTGGACTGGTCTAGCAGGCTGGTGTGGACTGGTCTAGCAGGCTGGTGTGGACTGGTCTAGCAGGCTGGTGTGGACTGGTCTAGCAGGCTGGTGTGGACTGGTCTAGCAGGCTGGTGTGGACTGGTCTAGCAGGCTGGTGTGGACTGGTCTAGCAGGCTGGTGTGGACTGGTCTAGCAGGCTGGTGTGGACTGGTCTAGCAGGCTGGTGTGGACTGGTCTAGCAGGCTGGTGTGGACTGGTCTAGCAGGCTGGTGTGGACTGGTCTAGCAGGCTGGTGTGGACTGGTCTAGCAGGCTGGTGTGGACTGGTCTAGCAGGCTGGTGTGGACTGGTCTAGCAGGCTGGTGTGGACTGGTCTAGCAGGCTGGTGTGGACTGGTCTAGCAGGCTGGTGTGGACTGGTCTAGCAGGCTGGTGTGGACTGGTCTAGCAGGCTGGTGTGGACTGGTCTAGCAGGCTGGTGTGGACTGGTCTAGCAGGCTGGTGTGGACTGGTCTAGCAGGCTGGTGTGGACTGGTCTAGCAGGCTGGTGTGGACTGGTCTAGCAGGCTGGTGTGGACTGGTCTAGCAGGCTGGTGTGGACTGGTCTAGCAGGCTGGTGTGGACTGGTCTAGCAGGCTGGTGTGGACTGGTCTAGCAGGCTGGTGTGGACTGGTCTAGCAGGCTGGTGTGGACTGGTCTAGCAGGCTGGTGTGGACTGGTCTAGCAGGCTGGTGTGGACTGGTCTAGCAGGCTGGTGTGGACTGGTCTAGCAGGCTGGTGTGGACTGGTCTAGCAGGCTGGTGTGGACTGGTCTAGCAGGCTGGTGTGGACTGGTCTAGCAGGCTGGTGTGGACTGGTCTAGCAGGCTGGTGTGGACTGGTCTAGCAGGCTGGTGTGGACTGGTCTAGCAGGCTGGTGTGGACTGGTCTAGCAGGCTGGTGTGGACTGGTCTAGCAGGCTGGTGTGGACTGGTCTAGCAGGCTGGTGTGGACTGGTCTAGCAGGCTGGTGTGGACTGGTCTAGCAGGCTGGTGTGGACTGGTCTAGCAGGCTGGTGTGGACTGGTCTAGCAGGCTGGTGTGGACTGGTCTAGCAGGCTGGTGTGGACTGGTCTAGCAGGCTGGTGTGGACTGGTCTAGCAGGCTGGTGTGGACTGGTCTAGCAGGCTGGTGTGGACTGGTCTAGCAGGCTGGTGTGGACTGGTCTAGCAGGCTGGTGTGGACTGGTCTAGCAGGCTGGTGTGGACTGGTCTAGCAGGCTGGTGTGGACTGGTCTAGCAGGCTGGTGTGGACTGGTCTAGCAGGCTGGTGTGGACTGGTCTAGCAGGCTGGTGTGGACTGGTCTAGCAGGCTGGTGTGGACTGGTCTAGCAGGCTGGTGTGGACTGGTCTAGCAGGCTGGTGTGGACTGGTCTAGCAGGCTGGTGTGGACTGGTCTAGCAGGCTGGTGTGGACTGGTCTAGCAGGCTGGTGTGGACTGGTCTAGCAGGCTGGTGTGGACTGGTCTAGCAGGCTGGTGTGGACTGGTCTAGCAGGCTGGTGTGGACTGGTCTAGCAGGCTGGTGTGGACTGGTCTAGCAGGCTGGTGTGGACTGGTCTAGCAGGCTGGTGTGGACTGGTCTAGCAGGCTGGTGTGGACTGGTCTAGCAGGCTGGTGTGGACTGGTCTAGCAGGCTGGTGTGGACTGGTCTAGCAGGCTGGTGTGGACTGGTCTAGCAGGCTGGTGTGGACTGGTCTAGCAGGCTGGTGTGGACTGGTCTAGCAGGCTGGTGTGGACTGGTCTAGCAGGCTGGTGTGGACTGGTCTAGCAGGCTGGTGTGGACTGGTCTAGCAGGCTGGTGTGGACTGGTCTAGCAGGCTGGTGTGGACTGGTCTAGCAGGCTGGTGTGGACTGGTCTAGCAGGCTGGTGTGGACTGGTCTAGCAGGCTGGTGTGGACTGGTCTAGCAGGCTGGTGTGGACTGGTCTAGCAGGCTGGTGTGGACTGGTCTAGCAGGCTGGTGTGGACTGGTCTAGCAGGCTGGTGTGGACTGGTCTAGCAGGCTGGTGTGGACTGGTCTAGCAGGCTGGTGTGGACTGGTCTAGCAGGCTGGTGTGGACTGGTCTAGCAGGCTGGTGTGGACTGGTCTAGCAGGCTGGTGTGGACTGGTCTAGCAGGCTGGTGTGGACTGGTCTAGCAGGCTGGTGTGGACTGGTCTAGCAGGCTGGTGTGGACTGGTCTAGCAGGCTGGTGTGGACTGGTCTAGCAGGCTGGTGTGGACTGGTCTAGCAGGCTGGTGTGGACTGGTCTAGCAGGCTGGTGTGGACTGGTCTAGCAGGCTGGTGTGGACTGGTCTAGCAGGCTGGTGTGGACTGGTCTAGCAGGCTGGTGTGGACTGGTCTAGCAGGCTGGTGTGGACTGGTCTAGCAGGCTGGTGTGGACTGGTCTAGCAGGCTGGTGTGGACTGGTCTAGCAGGCTGGTGTGGACTGGTCTAGCAGGCTGGTGTGGACTGGTCTAGCAGGCTGGTGTGGACTGGTCTAGCAGGCTGGTGTGGACTGGTCTAGCAGGCTGGTGTGGACTGGTCTAGCAGGCTGGTGTGGACTGGTCTAGCAGGCTGGTGTGGACTGGTCTAGCAGGCTGGTGTGGACTGGTCTAGCAGGCTGGTGTGGACTGGTCTAGCAGGCTGGTGTGGACTGGTCTAGCAGGCTGGTGTGGACTGGTCTAGCAGGCTGGTGTGGACTGGTCTAGCAGGCTGGTGTGGACTGGTCTAGCAGGCTGGTGTGGACTGGTCTAGCAGGCTGGTGTGGACTGGTCTAGCAGGCTGGTGTGGACTGGTCTAGCAGGCTGGTGTGGACTGGTCTAGCAGGCTGGTGTGGACTGGTCTAGCAGGCTGGTGTGGACTGGTCTAGCAGGCTGGTGTGGACTGGTCTAGCAGGCTGGTGTGGACTGGTCTAGCAGGCTGGTGTGGACTGGTCTAGCAGGCTGGTGTGGACTGGTCTAGCAGGCTGGTGTGGACTGGTCTAGCAGGCTGGTGTGGACTGGTCTAGCAGGCTGGTGTGGACTGGTCTAGCAGGCTGGTGTGGACTGGTCTAGCAGGCTGGTGTGGACTGGTCTAGCAGGCTGGTGTGGACTGGTCTAGCAGGCTGGTGTGGACTGGTCTAGCAGGCTGGTGTGGACTGGTCTAGCAGGCTGGTGTGGACTGGTCTAGCAGGCTGGTGTGGACTGGTCTAGCAGGCTGGTGTGGACTGGTCTAGCAGGCTGGTGTGGACTGGTCTAGCAGGCTGGTGTGGACTGGTCTAGCAGGCTGGTGTGGACTGGTCTAGCAGGCTGGTGTGGACTGGTCTAGCAGGCTGGTGTGGACTGGTCTAGCAGGCTGGTGTGGACTGGTCTAGCAGGCTGGTGTGGACTGGTCTAGCAGGCTGGTGTGGACTGGTCTAGCAGGCTGGTGTGGACTGGTCTAGCAGGCTGGTGTGGACTGGTCTAGCAGGCTGGTGTGGACTGGTCTAGCAGGCTGGTGTGGACTGGTCTAGCAGGCTGGTGTGGACTGGTCTAGCAGGCTGGTGTGGACTGGTCTAGCAGGCTGGTGTGGACTGGTCTAGCAGGCTGGTGTGGACTGGTCTAGCAGGCTGGTGTGGACTGGTCTAGCAGGCTGGTGTGGACTGGTCTAGCAGGCTGGTGTGGACTGGTCTAGCAGGCTGGTGTGGACTGGTCTAGCAGGCTGGTGTGGACTGGTCTAGCAGGCTGGTGTGGACTGGTCTAGCAGGCTGGTGTGGACTGGTCTAGCAGGCTGGTGTGGACTGGTCTAGCAGGCTGGTGTGGACTGGTCTAGCAGGCTGGTGTGGACTGGTCTAGCAGGCTGGTGTGGACTGGTCTAGCAGGCTGGTGTGGACTGGTCTAGCAGGCTGGTGTGGACTGGTCTAGCAGGCTGGTGTGGACTGGTCTAGCAGGCTGGTGTGGACTGGTCTAGCAGGCTGGTGTGGACTGGTCTAGCAGGCTGGTGTGGACTGGTCTAGCAGGCTGGTGTGGACTGGTCTAGCAGGCTGGTGTGGACTGGTCTAGCAGGCTGGTGTGGACTGGTCTAGCAGGCTGGTGTGGACTGGTCTAGCAGGCTGGTGTGGACTGGTCTAGCAGGCTGGTGTGGACTGGTCTAGCAGGCTGGTGTGGACTGGTCTAGCAGGCTGGTGTGGACTGGTCTAGCAGGCTGGTGTGGACTGGTCTAGCAGGCTGGTGTGGACTGGTCTAGCAGGCTGGTGTGGACTGGTCTAGCAGGCTGGTGTGGACTGGTCTAGCAGGCTGGTGTGGACTGGTCTAGCAGGCTGGTGTGGACTGGTCTAGCAGGCTGGTGTGGACTGGTCTAGCAGGCTGGTGTGGACTGGTCTAGCAGGCTGGTGTGGACTGGTCTAGCAGGCTGGTGTGGACTGGTCTAGCAGGCTGGTGTGGACTGGTCTAGCAGGCTGGTGTGGACTGGTCTAGCAGGCTGGTGTGGACTGGTCTAGCAGGCTGGTGTGGACTGGTCTAGCAGGCTGGTGTGGACTGGTCTAGCAGGCTGGTGTGGACTGGTCTAGCAGGCTGGTGTGGACTGGTCTAGCAGGCTGGTGTGGACTGGTCTAGCAGGCTGGTGTGGACTGGTCTAGCAGGCTGGTGTGGACTGGTCTAGCAGGCTGGTGTGGACTGGTCTAGCAGGCTGGTGTGGACTGGTCTAGCAGGCTGGTGTGGACTGGTCTAGCAGGCTGGTGTGGACTGGTCTAGCAGGCTGGTGTGGACTGGTCTAGCAGGCTGGTGTGGACTGGTCTAGCAGGCTGGTGTGGACTGGTCTAGCAGGCTGGTGTGGACTGGTCTAGCAGGCTGGTGTGGACTGGTCTAGCAGGCTGGTGTGGACTGGTCTAGCAGGCTGGTGTGGACTGGTCTAGCAGGCTGGTGTGGACTGGTCTAGCAGGCTGGTGTGGACTGGTCTAGCAGGCTGGTGTGGACTGGTCTAGCAGGCTGGTGTGGACTGGTCTAGCAGGCTGGTGTGGACTGGTCTAGCAGGCTGGTGTGGACTGGTCTAGCAGTTGGTGTGGACTGGTCTAGCAGGCTGGTGTGGACTGGTCTAGCAGGCTGGTGTGGACTGGTCTAGCAGGCTGGTGTGGACTGGTCTAGCAGGCTGGTGTGGACTGGTCTAGCAGGCTGGTGTGGACTGGTCTAGCAGGCTGGTGTGCTGGTCTAGCAGGTCTGGTGTGGACTGGTCTAGCAGCTGGTGTGGACTGGTCTAGCAGGCTGGTGTGGACTGGTCTAGCAGGCTGGTGTGGACTGGTCTAGCAGGCTGGTGTGGACTGGTCTAGCAGGCTGGGTGGATGGTCTAGCAGGCTGGTGTGACTGGTCTAGCAGGCTGGTGTGGACTGGTCTAGCAGGCTGGTGTGGACTGGTCTAGCAGGCTGGTTGGACTGGTCTAGCAGGCTGGTGTGGACTGGTCTAGCAGGCTGGTGTGGACTGGTCTAGCAGGCTGGTGTGGACTGGTCTAGCAGGCTGGTGTGGACTGGTCTAGCAGGCTGGTGTGGACTGGTCTAGCAGGCTGGTGTGGACTGTCTAGCAGCTGGTGTGACTGGTCTAGCAGGCTGTGTGGACTGGTCTAGCAGGCTGGTGTGGACTGGTCTAGCAGGCTGGTGTGGACTGGTCTAGCAGGCTGGTGTGGACTGGTCTAGCAGGCTGGTGTGGACTGGTAGCAGGCTGGTGTGGACTGGTCTAGCAGGCTGGTGTGGACTGGTCTAGCAGGCTGGTGTGGACTGGTCTAGCAGGCTGGTGTGGACTGGTCTAGCAGGCTGGTGTGACTGGTCTAGCAGGCTGGTGTGGACTGGTCTAGCAGGCTGGTGTGGACTGGTCTAGCAGGCTGGTGTGGACTGGTCTAGCAGGCTGGTGTGGACTGGTCTAGCNAACTTACAGCTCTGCGGCGCATCTCACACACTACTTGACAACATGGACATCTAAACCTTATATGTAGCACAAGTTCCTCTCATCTAGAGTATGCGCCCCTTCCTGGATTACCTCCCCGCCTCTCCCCCCTCTATCATTCGTCAGGTTGTGAACAAAGTGGAGAGATGGACAAGAAGGCTTATTCTAGTCTTGACCACGTCTGGTGGGAACGGTCTGAACATCATAGCATGCAACACCGTCGTGACGTTGGTGGTCTTACTGTTATGTACTAGAACATCATCCATGGATGGAACTTTGAGGATAGAACATCCTCAAAGTTCAGCACTTGGCTCAACTTCGTGAATTACCAGTAGTTGCCACCCATAGCACTAGGCTCTCAACCGTCAACAGTCTCATGCTAGAAGTGCCATTCTCAAGAACATCACTCCATCAGCGATCAATCACTCCGAGGCTGGCTCGCGTCTGGAACTTGTTTGCTCAACAGGTTGATACACGAGAGATCAGGTCAACTGATCACATGAAGACTCTGGCACACAGTTGGCTACAGGCTCATCCTCTTCCTTATATAATTTTTAATTAATAAAACTATTCCTACTGATGCACATAAACTCAGTTAATATATGGGCCTCTAGGAGCAGGCTTCAGATGAGGTGAGGAAGGATAACAGCTCTTGCTTGCAGTTTCACCACAGGTCATTTGACAGCCCTTATGAACCCTATTCTTAGTTAAAAAAATAAGAGTGGGAACGAGAAGAGAGAGAGAGACAGCGCGAGAAAGAGAGAAAGAATGAGAGAAAGGAAAAAAGAGAGTTCTTAAGTTAATTAGAACTGATCAGCACTAGACCATCCAACAGGAATGGGGGTGAACAACATTGAGCAAAACCATCATCACGTCTTCGTCATAACACTTATTACATACACACAGCACAACACCGCAGGCGTCACTGTCACACACAACAATACAAAAACCCTTTGCGGCCTTCTATCTCGGCGAGTCCATCTTCTCAGTAATTCGTGCCGAGTCTCCAGAGTATGATCACAGTGTCCAAACACTACTTGGGACCTCCAGCACCACACTGACTGGCTTCCCTGAAGACTCCACCTCTAACAAGTCTAAACTTAAATGAAAGACGGGAGCTAATTCCATCTAGTAACACAACTGGGCCATCCAGGATATAATTGTCAATAACTTGCTGGCTATCACAGACCAGCCTCTCCCTGTATAGCGTACAGTGTAGTGTATAGTGACACACAATTTCCACCGACCAGGCACTACTTGTTCCCAATGAAACAAGACACACTCTCAGGACTGCCCTAGCTGGTCACCCCGGCTTAACTGGCACTTGTCAACAAAGGGACCCTCCGCATCACTTCTGAGGAGTAACATGAATAATAAGAAGGAAACTACACAGGTGTCAGTAATATCACAGCCATCCACCCGAGAAAAGAAAGTGGGTCGGGCGCGCTCAATAGATGGCATTGATATCAACCCTCAGAGAGAGAGAGAGAGAGAGAGAGAGAGAGAGAGAGAGAGAGAGAGAGAGAGAGAGAGAAGAGAGAGAGAGAGAGAGAGAGAGAGAGAGAGAGAGAGAGAGACAGACAGACAGACAGAGAGAGACTGACAGCCTATAATATAGTGTTTTGGCTCTCAATAATTAAAAATGTTGTGAGGTTCGAACTTTTACCAGAGTACTGGTGTGGACTGGTCTAGCAGGCTGGTGAGGACTGGTCTAGCAGGCTGGTGTGGACTGGTCTAGCAGGCTGGTGTGGACTGGCCTAGCAGGCTGGTGTGGATTGGTCTAGCAGGCTGGTGTGGACTGGTCTAGCAGGCTGGTGAGGACTGGTCTAGCAGCCTGGTGTGGACTGGTCTAGCAGGCTTGTGAGGACTGGTCTAGCAGGCTGGTGTGGACTGGTCTAGCAGGCTGGTGTGGTCTGGTCTAGCAGGCTGGTGAGGACTGGTCTAGCAGGCTGGTGTGGACTGGTCTAGCAGGCTGGTGTGGACTGGTCTAGCAGGCTGGTGTGGACTGGTCTAGCAGGCTGGTGTGGACTGGTCTAGCAGGTTGGTGTGGACTGGTCTAGCAGGCTGGTGAGGACTGGTCTAGCAGGTTGGTGTGGACTGCTCTAGCAGGCTGGAGTGGACTGGTCTAGTAGGTTGGTGTGGACTGGTCTAGCAGGCTGGTGTGGACTGGTCTAGCAGGCTGGAGTGGACTGGTCTAGAAGGCCGGTGTGGACTGGTCTAGCAGGCTGGTGTGGATTGGTCTAGCAGGCTAGTGTGAACGGTCTAGCAGGCTGGTGTGGACTGGTCTAGCAGGCTGGTGTGGATTGGTCTAGCAGGCTGGTGTGGATTGGTCTAGCAGGCTGGTGTGAACTGGAGTAGCAGGCTGGTGTGGACTGTTCTAGCAGGCTGGTGAGGACTGGTCTAGCAGGTGGTGTGGACTGCTCTAGCAGGCTGGAGTGGACTGGTCTAGTAGGTTGGTGTGGACTGGTCTAGCAGGCTGGTGTGGACTGGTCTAGCAGGCTGGAGTGGACTGGTCTAGAAGGCCGGTGTGGACTGGTCTAGCAGGCTGGTGTGGATTGGTCTAGCAGGCTGGTGTGGACTGGTCTAGCAGGCTGGTGTGGACTGGTCTAGCAGGCTGGTGTGGATTGGTCTAGCAGGCTGGTGTGGATTGGTCTAGCAGGCTGGTGTGAACTGGAGTAGCAGGCTGGTGTGGACTGGTCTAGCAGGCTGGTGTGGACTGGTCTAGCAGGCTCGTGTGGACTGGTCTAGCAGGCTGGTGTGGACTGGTCTAGCAGGCTGGTGTGGACTGGTCTAGCAGGTTGGTGTGGACTGGTCTAGCAGGATGGTGTGGACTGCTCAAGCAGGCTGGTGTGGATTGGTCTAGCAGGCTGGTGTGGACTTGAGTAGCAGGCTGGTGTGGACTGGTCTAGCAGGCTGGTGTGGATTGGTCTAGCAGGCTGGTGTGGACTGGTCTAGCAGGCTGGTGTGGACTGGTCTAGCAGGCTGGTGTGGACTGGTCTAGCAGGCTGGTGTGGATTGGTCTAGCAGGCTGGTGTGGACTAGAGTAGCAGGCTGGTGTGGATTGGTCTAGCAGGCTGGTGTGGACTGGTCTAGCAGGCTGGTGTGGATTGGTCTAGCAGGCTGGTGTGAACTGGAGTAGCAGGCTGGTGAGGACTGGTCTAGCAGCCTGGTGTGGACTGGTCTAGCAGGCTTGTGAGGACTGGTCTAGCAGGCTGGTGTGGACTGGTCTAGCAGGCTGGTGTGGACTGGTCTAGCAGGCTGGTGAGGACTGGTCTAGCAGGCTGGTGTGGACTGGTCTAGCAGGCTGGTGTGGACTGGTCTAGCAGGCTGGTGTGGACTGGTCTAGCAGGCTGGTGTGGACTGGTCTAGCAGGTTGGTGTGGACTGGTCTAGCAGGCTGGTGAGGACTGGTCTAGCAGGTTGGTGTGGACTGCTCTAGCAGGCTGGAGTGGACTGGTCTAGTAGGTTGGTGTGGACTGGTCTAGCAGGCTGGTGTGGACTGGTCTAGCAGGCTGGAGTGGACTGGTCTAGAAGGCCGGTGTGGACTGGTCTAGCAGGCTGGTGTGGATTGGTCTAGCAGGCTAGTGTGGACTGGTCTAGCAGGCTGGTGTGGACTGGTCTAGCAGGCGGGTGTGGATTGGTCTAGCAGGCGGGTGTGGATTGGTCTAGCAGGCTGGTGTGGATTGGTCTAGCAGGCTGGTGTGAACTGGAGTAGCAGGCTGGTGTGGACTGGTCTAGCAGGCTGGTGTGGACTGGTCTAGCAGGCTGGTGTGGACTGGTCTAGCAGGCTGGTGTGGACTGGTCTAGCAGGCTGGTGTGGACTGGTCTAGCAGGTTGGTGTGGACTGGTCTAGCAGGCTGGTGTGGATTGGTCTAGCAGGCTGGTGTGGATTGGTCTAGCAGGCTGGTGTGAACTGGAGTAGCAGGCTGGTGTGGACTGTTCTAGCAGGCTGGTGAGGACTGGTCTAGCAGGTGGTGTGGACTGCTCTAGCAGGCTGGAGTGGACTGGTCTAGTAGGTTGGTGTGGACTGGTCTAGCAGGCTGGTGTGGACTGGTCTAGCAGGCTGGAGTGGACTGGTCTAGAAGGCCGGTGTGGACTGGTCTATCAGGCTGGTGTGGATTGGTCTAGCAGGCTAGTGTGGACTGGTCTAGCAGGCTGGTGTGGACTGGTCTAGCAGGCTGGTGTGGATTGGTCAAGCAGGCTGGTGTGAACTGGAGTAGCAGGCTGGTGTGGACTGGTCTAGCAGGCTGGTATGGACTGGTCT
>WNGS01159280.1:5523-15918 GCA_020271785.1 Procambarus virginalis
CCCTCAAACGAGGTGGGGGCCCTCAAGGCAGGTGGGGGCCCTCAAGGGAGTGTGGGGGCCCTCAAGGGAGGTGGGGGCCCTCAAGGGAGGTGGGGGCCCTCAAGGGAGGTGGGGGCCCTCAAGGGAGGTGGGGGCCCCTCAAGGGAGGTGGGGGCCCTCAAGGCAGGTTGGGGCCCTGAAAGGAGATGGGGGCCTCAAGGGAGGTGGGGGCCCCTCAGGGAGGTGGGGCCCCTCAAGGAAGGTGGAGGCCCTCAAGGCAGGTGGGGCCCTCAAGGAGGTGGGGGCCCTCAAGGGAGGTGGGGGCCCTCAAGGGAGGTGGGGGCCCTCAAGGGAGGTGGGGGCCCTCAAGGGAGGTGGGGGCCCTCAAAGGAGGTTGGGGCCCTCAAGGGAGGTGTAGGGGGCCCTCAAGGGAGGTGGGTCCCTCAAGGGAGGTGGGGGCCCTCATGGGAGGTGGGGGCCCTCAAGGGAGGTGGGGGCCCTCAAGGGAGGTGGGGGCCCTCAAAGGAGGTGCGGGCCCTCAAAGTAGGTGGGGGGCCCTCAATAGAGGTGGGGGCCCTTAAGGGAGGTGGGGGCCTCAAGTGAGGTGGAGGGCCCTCAAGGGAGGTGGGGGCCGTCAAGGGAGGTGGAGGGCTCTCAAAGGAGGTGGGGGCCCTCAAAGGAGGTGCGGGCCCTCAAAGGATTGGGGGGGGCCCTCAATAGAGGTGGGGGCCCTTAAGGGAGGTGGGGGCCTCAAGTGAGGTGGAGGGCCCTCAAGGGAGGTGGAGGGCCCTCAAGGGAGGTGGAGGGCTCTCAAAGGAGGTGCGGGCCCTCAAAGTAGGTGGGGGGCCCTCAATAGAGGTGGGGGGCCCTTAAGGGAGGTGGGAGCCTCAAGTGAGGTGGGAGGGCCCTCAAGGGAGGTGGGGGGCCCTCAAGGGAGGTGGAGGGCTCTCCAAAGGAGGTGGGGGCCCTCAAAGGAGGTTGGGGCCCTCAAGGGAGGTGTAGGGGGCCCTCAAGGGAGGTGGGGGCCCTCAAAGGGAGGTGGGGGGCCCTCAAGGATGGTGGGGGCCCTCAAGGGAGGTGGGAGCCCTCAAAGGATGGTGGGGGCCCTCAAGGGAGGTGGGGGCCCTCAAAGGAGGTTGGGGCCCTCAAGGGAGGTGGAGGGCCCTCAATAGAGGTGGAGGCCCTCAAGGAAGGTGGGGGCCCTCAAAGGAGGTTGGGGCCCTCAAGGGAGGTGGAGGGCCCTCAATAGAGGTGGGGGCCCTCAAGGGAGGTGGGGGCCCTCAAGGGAGGTGGAGAGCCCTCAATAGAGGTGGGAGCCCTCAAGGGAGGTGGGGGGCCCTCAAGTGAGGTGGGGGCCTCAAGGGAGGTGGGGGTCCTCAAGGGAGGTGGGGGCCCTCAAGGGAGGTGGAGGGCCCTTAATAGAGGTGGGGGGCCCTCAAGGGAGGTGGGGGCCCTCAAGGGAGGTGGGGGCCCTCAAGGGAGGTGGGGCCCTCAAGGGAGGTGGGGGCCCTCAAGGGATGTGGGGGCCATCAAGGGAGGTGGGGGCCCTCAAGGGAGGTGGGGGCCCTCAAGGGATGTGGGGGCCCTCAAGGGAGGTGGGGGCCCTCAAGGGAGGTGGGGGCCCATGGGGGGCACCATGCCCCTCCCCCCATTCTGGGGGCCAAACAAACCTGTGTTTGTAAAGTTGTTTCAGTTACCGTGTTTGGGGCCCTTAGCCATGGGCCCCTCCACCCAGGACAACAAGGGTAGTATTGTGACAGTATTGGGCAGCGTCACTCACTCATCCTGTGAGTGGACACACCGCCATAGTGACAGTATTGGGCAGCGCCACTCATCCTGTGAGTGGACACACCGCCATAGTGACAGTATTGGGCAGCGTCACTCATCCCTGTGAGTGGACACACCGCCATAGTGACAGTATTGGGCAGCGTCACTCACTCATCCTGTGAGTGGACACACCGCCATAGTGACAGTATTGGGCAGCGTCACTTATCCTGTGAGTGGACACACCGCCATAGTGACAGTATTGGGCAGCGTCCTCATCCTGTGAGTGGACACACCGCCATAGTGACAGTATTGGGCAGCGCCACTCATCCTGTGAGTGGACACACCGTCATAGTGACAGTATTGGGCAGCGTCACTCACTCATCCTGTGAGTGGACACACCGCCATAGTGACAGTATTGGGCAGCGTCACTCATCCCTGTGAGTGGACACACCGCCATAGTGACAGTATGGGGCAGCGCCACTCATCCTGTGAGTGGACACACCGCCATAGTGACAGTACTGGGCCAGCGCCACTCATCCTGTGAGTGGACACACCGCCATAGTGACAGTATTGGCAGCGTCACTCATCCTGTGAGTGGACACACCCCCATAGTGACAGTATTGGGCAGCGTCACTCACTCATCCTGTGAGTGGACACACCCACCATAGTGACAGTATTGGGCAGCGTCACTCACTCATCCTGTGAGTGGACACACCACCATAGTGACAGTATTGGGCAGCGTCACTCACTCATCCTGTGAGTGGACACACCGTCATAGTGACAGTATTGGGCAAGCGTCACTCATCCTGTGAGTGGACACACCGTCATAGTGACAGTATTGGGCAGCGTCACTCACTCATCCTGTGAGTGAACACACCGCCATAGTGACAGTATTGGGCAGCGTCTCTCATCCTGTGAGTGAAACCACCGCCAATAGTGACAGTATTGGGCAGCGTCCTCATCCTGTGAGTGGACACACCGCATAGTGACAGTATTGGCAGCGTCACTCATCCTGTGAGTGGACACACCGTCATAGTGACAGTATTGGGCAGGGTCTCTCATCCTGTGGTGGACACACCGCCATAGTGACAGTATTGGGCAGCATCACTCATCCTGTGAGTGGACACACCACCATCGTGACAGTTATTGGGCAGCGTCACTCACTCATCCTGTGAGTGGACACTCCACCATAGTGACAGTATTGGGCAGCGTCACTCACTCATCCTGTGAGTGGACACCACCGCCATCGTGACAGTATTGGGCAGCACCACTCATCCTGTGAGTGGACACACGCCATAGTGAAAGTATTGGGCAGCGTCACTCACTCATCCTGTGAGTGGGACACACCGCCATAGTGAAAGTATTGGGCAGCGTCACCCATCCTATGAGTGGTCACACCGCCATAGTGAAGTATTGGGCAGCGCCACTCATCCTGTGTGTGGACACACCACCATAGTGACAGTATTGGGCAGCGCCACTCATCCTGTTGAGTGGGACACACCGCATAGTGACAGTATTGGGCAGCGTCACTCACTCATCCTGTGAGTGGTCACACCGCCATAGTGACAGTATTGGGCAGCGCCACTCATCCTGTGAGTGGACAACACCGCCATAGTGACAGTATTGGGCAGCGCCACTCATCCTGTGAGTGGTCACACCGCTATAGTGACAGTATTGGGCAGCGTCACTCACTCATCCTGTGAGTGGTCACACCGCCATAGTGACAGTATTGGGCAGACGTCACTCATCCTGTGAGTGGTCACACCGCCATAGTGACAGTATTGGGCAGCGTCACTCACTCATCCTGTGAGTGGTCACACCGCCATAGTTGGTGAGTACAACTTGGTGAGTACAACTTGGTGAGTACAACTAGGTGAGTACAACTTGGTGAGTACAACTAGGTGAGTACAACTAGGTGAGTACAACTTGGTGAGTACAACTAGGTGAGTACAACTTGGTGAGTACAACTAGGTGAGTACAACTAGGTGAGTACAACTAGGTGAGTACAACTAGGTGAGTACAACTAGGTGAGTACAACTAGGTGACTACAACCAGGTGAGTACAACTTGGTGAGTACAACTAGGTGAGTACAACTTGTGAGTACAAACTTGTGAGTACAACTAGGTGAGTACAACTGGGTGAGTACAACTTGGTGAGTACAACTTGGTGAGTACAACTGGTGAGTACAACTTGGTGAGTACAACTAGGTGAGTACAACTAGGTGAGTACAACTAGGTGAGTACAACTAGGTGAGTACAACTTGGTGAGTACAACTAGGTGAGTACAACTAGGTGAGTACAACTAGGTGAGTACAACTAGGTGAGTACAACTAGGTGAGTACAACTAGGTGACTACAACTAGGTGAGTACAACTTGGTGAGTACAACTAGGTGAGTACAACTAGGTGAGTACAACTTGGTGAGTACAACTAGGTGAGTACAACTGGTGAGTACAACTAGGTGAGTACAACTAGGTGAGTAAAACGGTGAGTACAACTAGGTGACTACAACTAGGTGACTACAACTAGGTGAGTACAACTAGGTGAGTACAACTAGGTGAGTACAACTGGGTGAGTACAACCAACCAGTTGACTACAACTGGGTGAGTACAACTGGGTGAGTACAACTAGGTGAGTACAACTAGGTGACTACAACTAGGTGACTACAACTAGGTGAGTACAACTAGGTGAGTACAACTGGGTGAGTACAACCAGTTGACTACAACTGGGTGAGTACAACTGGGTGAGTACAACTAGGTGAGTACAACTAGGTGAGTACAACTAGGTGAGTACAACCAGTTGACTACAACTGGGTGAGTACAACTGGGTGAGTACAACTAGGTGAGTACAACTAGGTGAGTACAACCAGTTGACTACAACTGGGTGAGTACAACTAGGTGAGTACAACTAGGTGAGTACAACCAGTTGACTACAACTAGGTGAGTACAGCTTGGTGAGTACAACTAGGTGAGTACAACTAGGTGAGTACAACCAGTTGACTACAACTGGGTGAGTACAACCAGGTGACTACAACTGGGTGAGTACAACTAGGTGAGTACAACTAGGTGAGTACAACCAGTTGACTACAACTAGGTGAGTACAACTTGGTGAGTACAACTAGGTGAGTACAACTAGGTGAGTACAACCAGTTGACTACAACTAGGTGAGTACAACTGGGTGAGTACAACCAGGTGACTACAACTGGGTGAGTACAACTAGGTGAGTACAACTAGGTGAGTAAAACTAGGTGAGTAAAACTAGGTGAGTACAACCAGTTGACTACAACTGGGTGAGTACAACTAGGTGAGTACAACTGGGTGAGTACAACTAGGTGAGTACACACTCACCGACCCATTCATCCTCACAGCTTGTACTCGTGTGATAAAATAATACAACCCACTTTTGTTGAATGTCGTACTCATGGTAGAATGAGCCCATGGTGGGATGATGAGTACATGGGGGATGAGAGGAAAGGGAACGCTGCCAGCGATGCTCGGGGTCACGGGTTCGACTCCCCGGCCGGTGGCCAAGTTCTCCACTCAGGCAATTTGCCTTTAGAATGTCAAGGAAACTTTCAGCAGAATAATTTCATTTGTGTGATGCATAAGGAGAAAAAAGTGTGTTGAGACAAGCTAATTCCGCTCCTGGAACACCTGCTGGGGAAGTGGAACATGTGGAACACCTGCTGGGGAAGTGGAACTTGTGGAACACCTGCTGGGGAAGTGGAACTTGTGGAACACCTGCTGGGGAAGTGGAACTTGTGGAACACCTGCTGGGGAAGTGGAACTTGTGGAACACCTGCTGGGGAAGTGGAACTTGTGGAAACACCTGCTGGAGTGGAACTTGTGGAACACCTGCTGGGGAAGTGTAACTTTGGAACACCTGCTGGGGAAGTGGAACTTGTGGAACACCTGCTGGGGAAGTGGAACTTGTGGAACACCTGCTGGGGAAGTGGAACTTGTGGAACACCTGCTGGGGAAGTGGAACTTGTGGAACACCTGCTGGGGAAGTGGAACTTGTGGAACACCTGCTGGGGAAGTGGAACTTGTGGAACACCTGCTGGGGAAGTGGAACTTGTGGAACACCTGCTGGGGAAGTGGAACTTGTGGAACACCTGCTGGGGAAGTGTAACTTTTGGAACACCTGCTGGGGAAGTGGATCTTGTGGAACACCTGCTGGGGAAGTGGAACTTGTGGAACACCTGCTGGGGAAGTGGAACTTGTGGAACACCTGCTGGGGAAGTGGAACTTGTGGAACACCTGCTGGGGAAGTGGAACTTGTGGAACACCTGCTGGGGAAGTGGAACTTGTGGAACACCTGCTGGGGAAGTGGAACTTGTGGAACACCTGCTGGGGAAGTGGAACTTGTGGAACACCTGCTGGGGAAGTGGAACTTGTGGAACACCTGCTGGGGAAGTGGAACTTGTGGAACACCTGCTGGGAAGTGGAACTTGTGGAACACCTGCTGGGGAAGTGGAACTTGTGGAACACCTGCTGCAGAAGTGGAACTTGTGGAACACCTGCTTGGGAAGTGGAACTTTTTGAACAACTGCTGGGGAAGTGGAACTTGTGGAACACCTGCTGGAGAAGTGGAACTTGTGGAACACCTGCTGGGGAAGTGGAACTTGTGGAACACCTGCTGGGGAAGTGGAACTTGTGAAACACCTGCTGGGGAAGTGGAACTTGTGGAACACCTGCTGGGGAAGTGGAACTTATGGAACACCTGCTGGGGAAGTGGAACTTGTGGAACACCTGCTGGGGAAGTGGAACTTGTGGAACACCTGCTGGGGAAGTGGAACTTGTGGAACACCTGCTGGGGAGATGGAACTTGTGGAACACCTGCTGGGGAGATGGAACTTGTGGAATACCTGCTGGGGAAGTGGAACTTGTGGAACACCTGCTGGGGAAGTGGAACTTGTGGAACACCTGCTGGGGAAGTGGAACTTGTGGAACACCTGCTGGGGAAGTGGAACTTGTGGAACACCTGCTGGGGAGATGGAACTTGTGGAACACCTGCTGGGGAAGTGGAACTTGTGGAACACCTGCTAGGGAAGTGGAACTTGTGGAACACCTCCTGGGGAGATGGAACTTGTGGAACACCTGCTAGGGAAGTGGAACTTGTGGAACACCTGCTGGGGAGATGGAACTTGTGGAACACCTGCTGGGGAAGTGGAACTTGTGGAACACCTGCTAGGGAAGTGGAACTTGTGGAACACCTGCTGGGGAGATGGAACTTGTGGAGCACCTGCTGGGGAGATGGAACTTGTGGAACACCTGCTGGGGAGATGGAACTTGTGGAACACCTGTTGGGGAAGTGGAACTTGTGGAACTTGTGGAACACCTGCTGGGGAAGTGGAACTTGTGGAACACCTGCTGGAGAAGTGGAACTTGTGGAACACCTGCTTGGGAAGTGGAACTTGTGGAACACCTGCTGGGGAAGTGGAACTTGTGGAACACCTGCTGGAGAGATGGAACTTGTGGAACACCTGCTGGGGAGATGGAACTTGTGGAATACCTGCTGAGGAAGTGGAACTTGTGGAACACCTGCTGGGGAAGTGGAACTTGTGGAACACCTGCTGGGGAAGTGGAACTTGTGGAACACCTGCTGGGGAAGTGGAACTTGTGGAACACCTGCTGGGGAAGTGGAACTTGTGGAACACCTGCTGGGGAAGTGGAACTTGTGGAACACCTGCTGGGGAAGTGGAACTTGTGGAACACCTGCTGGGGAGATGGAACTTGTGGAGCACCTGCTGGGGAGATGGAACTTGTGGAACACCTGCTAGGGAAGTGGAACTTGTGGAACACCTCCTGGGGAGATGGAACTTGTGGAGCACCTGCTGGGGAGATGGAACTTGTGGAACACCTGCTGGGGAGATGGAACTTGTGGAACACCTGTTGGGGAAGTGGAACTTGTGGAACACCTGCTGGGGAGATGGAACTTGTGGAACACCTGCTGGGGAGATGGAACTTGTGGAACACCTGCTGGGGAGATGGAACTTGTGGAACACCTGCTGGGGAGATGGAACTTGTGGAACACCTGCTGGGGAGATGGAACTTGTGGAACACCTGTTGGGGAAGTGGAACTTGTGGAACTTGTGGAACACCTGCTGGGGAAGTGGAACTTGTGGAACACCTGCTGGGGAAGTGGAACTTGTGGAACACCTGCTGGGGAAGTGGAACTTGTGGAACACCTGCTGGGGAAGTGGAACTTGTGGAACACCTGCTGGGGAAGTGGAACTTGTGGAACACCTGCTGGGGAAGTGGAACTTGTGGAACACCTGCTGGGGAAGTGGAACTTGTGGAACACCTGCTTGGGAAGTGGAACTTGTGGAACACCTGCTGGAGAAGTGGAACTTGTGGAACACCTGCTTGGGAAGTGGAACTTGTGGAACACCTGCTGGAGAAGTGGAACTTGTGGAACACCTGCTTGGGAAGTGGAACTTGTGGAACACCTGCTGGGGAAGTGGAACTTGTGGAACACCTGCTGGGGAAGTGGAACTTGTGGAACACCTGCTGGGGAGATGGAACTTGTGGAACACCTGCTGGGGAAGTGGAACTTGTGGAACACCTGCTAGGGAAGTGGAACTTGTGGAACACCTCCTGGGGAGATGGAACTTGTGGAACACCTGCTAGGGAAGTGGAACTTGTGGAACACCTGCTGGGGAGATGGAACTTGTGGAACACCTGCTGGGGAAGTGGAACTTGTGGAACACCTGCTAGGGAAGTGGAACTTGTGGAACACCTGCTGGGGAGATGGAACTTGTGGAGCACCTGCTGGGGAGATGGAACTTGTGGAACACCTGCTGGGGAGATGGAACTTGTGGAACACCTGTTGGGGAAGTGGAACTTGTGGAACTTGTGGAACACCTGCTGGGGAAGTGGAACTTGTGGAACACCTGCTGGAGAAGTGGAACTTGTGGAACACCTGCTTGGGAAGTGGAACTTGTGGAACACCTGCTGGGGAAGTGGAACTTGTGGAACACCTGCTGGAGAGATGGAACTTGTGGAACACCTGCTGGGGAGATGGAACTTGTGGAATACCTGCTGAGGAAGTGGAACTTGTGGAACACCTGCTGGGGAAGTGGAACTTGTGGAACACCTGCTGGGGAAGTGGAACTTGTGGAACACCTGCTGGGGAAGTGGAACTTGTGGAACACCTGCTGGGGAAGTGGAACTTGTGGAACACCTGCTGGGGAAGTGGAACTTGTGGAACACCTGCTGGGGAAGTGGAACTTGTGGAACACCTGCTGGGGAGATGGAACTTGTGGAGCACCTGCTGGGGAGATGGAACTTGTGGAACACCTGCTAGGGAAGTGGAACTTGTGGAACACCTCCTGGGGAGATGGAACTTGTGGAGCACCTGCTGGGGAGATGGAACTTGTGGAACACCTGCTGGGGAGATGGAACTTGTGGAACACCTGTTGGGGAAGTGGAACTTGTGGAACTTGTTGAACACCTGCTGGGGAGATGGAACTTGTGGAACACCTGTTGGGGAAGTGGAACTTGTGGAACTTGTGGAACACCTGCTGGGGAGATGGAACTTGTGGAACACCTGCTGGGGAGATGGAACTTGTGGAACACCTGCTGGGGAGATGGAACTTGTGGAACATCTGCTGGGGAGATGGAACTTGTGGAACACCTGCTGGGGAGATGGAACTTGTGGAACACCTTTGGGGAAGTGGAACTTGTGGAACTTGTGGAACACCTGCTGGGGAAGTGGAACTTGTGGAACACCTGCTGGGGAAGTGGAACTTGTGGAACACCTGCTGGGGAAGTGGAACTTGTCGAACACCTGCTGGAGAAGTGGGACTTGTGGAACACCTGCTGGGGAAGTGGAACTTGTGGAACACCTGCTGGGGAAGTGGAACTTGTGGAACACCTGCTGGAGAAGTGGAACTTGTGGAACACCTGCTTGGGAAGTGGAACTTGTGGAACACCTGCTGGAGAAGTGGAACTTGTGGAACACCTGCTTGGGAAGTGGAACTTGTGGAACACCTGCTGGAGAAGTAGAACTTGTGGAACACCTGCTTGGGAAGTGGAACTTGTGGAACACCTGCTGGGGAAGTGGAACTTGTGGAACACCTGCTGGGGAAGTGGAACTTGTGGAACACCTGCTGGGGAAGTGGAACTTGTGGAACACCTGCTGGGGAAGTGGAACTTGTGGAACACCTGCTGGGGAAGTGGAACTTGTGGAACACCTGCTGGGGAAGTGGAACTTGTGGAACACCTGCTGGGGAAGTGGAACTTGTGGAACACCTGCTGGGGAAGTGGAACTTGTGGAACACCTGCTGGGGAAGTGGAACTTGTGGAACACCTGCTGGGGATTATACCTTGAGTATACCTTGAGGTGCTTCCGGGGCTTATCGTCCCCGCGGCCGGTCATCGACCAGGCCTCCTGGTTGCTGGACTGATCAACCAGGCTGTTGGACGCGGCTGCTCGCAGCCTGACGTATGAGTCACAGCCTGGTTGAATAGGTATCCTTTGGAGGTGCTTATCCAGTTCTCTCTGAATACTGTGAGGGGTTTGCCAGTTATGTCCCTTATGTGTAGTGGAAGCGTGTTGAACAGTCTAGGCCTCAGATGTTGATAGAGTTCTCTCTCAGAGTACCAGTTGCACCTCTGCTTTTCAACGGGGGTATTCTGCACATCCTGC
>WNGS01159281.1:0-11321 GCA_020271785.1 Procambarus virginalis
AAAGTTCCCTTAAGAAACTGCATCGCTAAATCAAGGAACGAGAGAATTTCTATCTCAAACTTGAATAAAGAAAATTGCTTCTATCTTTTCAGAAAAAAATATATATAAGTAGCTTCAAATCTTGATTTCTTGAATACCTTGCAATAAAAGCATTGTTTTACCATCTTTCCAAAATTAAAATTAACATGCTACAAAATGGACATATTGGAGATGAGAAATATGGCGTAATCTGAAATAATTATTAAGTCTTTCACAGTCACAAAGTCTTCGGTGTGAGTAAAGTTTTAACGTAAGAGACAAGAATTAGGGCTTGGTCTTTAGTCTCGAACCCAGAAGTCAAGTGATTGCTTCAGTGTCTCAAGATCACTGGGACACGTAGAGTTCAGTGTCTCAAGATCACTGGGATATGTAGAGTTCAGTGTCTCAAGATCACTGGGATATGTAGAGTTCAGTGTCTCAAGATCACTGGGATATGTAGAGTTCAGTGTCTCAAGATCACTGGGATATGTAGAGTTCAGTGTTTCAAGATCACTGGGACACGTAGAGTTCAGTGTCTCAAGATCACTAGGACACGTAGAGTTCAGTGTCTCAAGATCACTGGGATATGTAGAGTTCAATGTCTCAAGATCACTTGGACACGTAGAGTTCAGTGTCTCAAGATCACTGGGATATGTAGAGTTCAATGTCTCAAGATCACTTGGACACGTAGAGTTCAGTGTCTCAAATTCATTCGAACAGGAAGACTCTCCTCTCTTACAACCACCGTGACATCAAGTCTTTGCTGTTTCAAGACTACTGAGATAGGACGACTTCCCTGCCACAAAACCTCGGTGACAGGCAGACTTTACACTCTCTCTCACCAACATAGAGGGGACGCAAACATCTATAAGAACCCCAGTATACCCTCGTCGTTATCGTGGCGCGGAGGGTGCAAGCGGCGTGTATAATCTCTGGCTGGGCTGTCCACTTGACGGACTCCGGAGTCGAGAGCGACACACTCGAGCCGTTCAGACCAACTCAGATGGACACTCCTGATACGGGACTCGAAGAAAATCTCCTGAAATATTTGGAGGTCTGACGAGGAACACAAAATACAGCTTTTGGGATGAGGACAAATTTCAGTCGGGGATTTATTTCCTCTTACGAAGGAATTTCATGTATTTGTCCGCATATAATACTGTGGTGACGCTCATTTCTAAGTGACACACTTTATCATATTATATAAAATTTTGTTCATCAGGTTCTATGAAGGACACACCGTGTTTGAAGGTTTTCCTACCAACTTATATAACAGTTTCATTGAGAAACTGTTAGTGATGAGATAAACCACCAAATTGATGCCAGAGTATGCCTTAATATTTATTTGTTCAAAACCACTCTTAATTGACAGCATTTATAGGCTGTAGGTGAAGGATTACACACGTGTATCCACCCTGGATACACAGTCAAGTGCAAGAAGTTTAGGGAACGTGGGTCGTTGGAATACATTCGATGCCAAAGTATCAGAGGTCTAGCATGGACCCACAGCAGCCACTTTCTCAAAAAGTTAGGTTCTAGTCTCGCTGATACTATTAGGGACCCAAGAGCTGCCAGTTTCATGTTTCAGCGCTTTAGTGGAGAGATGAAATCCAGAGAAGAAACGTTTGCTGTGTCCTTTGTACTCCCTCGTGGTCGAAGAGAATCCAAACCTGTGACCGTTCAATGCCACCCTAAAGTATAAACAGTTTCAGTGTACCACAAAATACGTTATCTATCGTGGGAATAAAAATGGTAACCTCGTTATCGTAGGAAAGTGAACCCGCGGACCTGTATGATGTCAGGCGGAGCCTATTACCACTAGACATCATCACCCACCTAACTCATACAGGCCGGGACCCTTACTCATAAGTTCTCATGATGTGATATGTGGGTCAACTGGTTCTCGTAATTCATCAGTTTGAAGTGACCATAACTCGCAACGCGAGAAGACTTTAGCATAGAAATAGAGCCTTCAACAGGGGACAAAGCTTCAACAGGGGACAAAGCTTCAACAGGGGACAAAGCTTCAACAGGGGACAAAGCTTCAACAGGGGACAAAGCTTCAACAGGGACAAAGCTTCAACAGGGGACAAAGCTTCAACAGGGGACAAAGCTTCAACAGGGGACAAAGCTTCAACAGAGGGACAAAGCTTCAACAGGGGACAAAGCTTCAACAGGGGACAAAGCTTCAACAGGGGACAAAGCTTCAACAGGGGACAAAGCTTCAACAGGGGAGAGAGATTGACATGAGGAAAGGGCTTCACAAGGAGAGAAAGCTTCACAAGTAATGAAGCTTCTCCATGACCTACAGCTTCACACGAGGACAGAGGTGCAACAAGAGGACACAGCTTCTCAGGAATAAGCCTTAATAAACAGTGTCGCTGCTCTGGAATAATTTATTCACTATCACAGAAATTATACAACACTCTGAACGTTTAAATTAAATCTTTACGAGCAAAATTGCATTAAAATTCTAATTATATGCTACAAAGTCTGACACCAACAAATTCTAGCACCAACAGAGTCTGACATGAACAAAGTCTGACACCAAAAAAGTCTGACACCAAAAACGTCTGACACCCGCAAAGTCTGACACCAAAAAAGTCTGACACCAAAAAAGTCTGACACCAAAAAGTCTGACACCCACAAAGTCTGACACCAAAAAAGTCTGACACCCACAAAGTCTGATACCGGGACCTGGCGGTGCTGTTCTCCTAGAGGAATGGCAGCTTTCGTAAAATTTTCCACAGAGTTGCTCAATCCCAAGTCGTAATATTTTATCCCTCTGAACATCAGCACAGGAGCGGCACATGAGCAGCTCAGCAGCAGCAGCAACACTGGAACAGTAACAGCACAGTAACTGTGCTCAAACACTGTGTTACAGTGGAACTATCATACAGGTAACACTGTGTTACATTATTATTATTATTATTATTATTAACAATACAATTATATAAATTGCTTTAATCAGTGGTATTTCCCTGCTGAAGCTTTTCACTTAGTTTAAATTGACGGAAATACTTTTTAGCTCTCGACATTGTGGTTTCCTGTGTTACACACCTGGTGGAGGAGTCACCTGTGTTACACACCTGGTGGGGGAGCCATCTGTGTTACACACCTGGTGGGGGAGCCATCTGTGTTACACACCTGGTGGTAGGATCACGTGGATTACACACCTTGTAGAGAATTCGCCTATTACTATACAACTGGTAGTGGACGCATATATCGCCACACACCTGGTAGTGAACTCACCTACAGCACATCTGGTTTAGGAGTTATCTATCACCTTATACCTGGTAGTGGACTCACCAAACACACCACACACCTGGCAGGGGACTCCCCAAACACGCACACACCTGGCAGGGGACTCCCCAAACACAACACACACACTAGGCAGGGGACCCCTCAAACACAACACACACACACACACCTCTGGCAGGGGAGGGGACTCCCCAAACACACCACACACCTGGCAGGGGACTCCCCAAACACAACACACACACTAGGCAGGGGACCCCTCAAACACAACACACAAACACACACACACCTGGCAGGGGCGGGGGGGACTCCCCAAACACAAACACCTGTATAATTACCTGACTTCCCTCCAGAAACCACTGTAGGGTGGGTTTGTGTTCCCCCTGGAAGGCTTCCTTAGGCTGGCAGCCAATCTTGATGAGTTCCGTTGGCTCGTAGATCTCTCGCGCTCCCACCAGTACCGGCGGCGACAAGGGCTCTCCTGTGGGAGGAAGGGGGGCTCAAATTAATGTCCAGGGGCTCAAATTAATGTCCAGGGGCTCAAATTAATGTCCAGGGGCTCAAATTAATGTTCAGAGGGCTCAAATTGATGTCCAGGGACTTAAAGATCGTGTGTTAAGGCGCAGGAAGCCACGGGAACCTCCCAAACTATAGCCCTAACTGGACACAATCAAGGTTATCTTGAGGTTATCTTGAGATGATTTCGGGGCTTAGCGTCCCCGCGGCCCGGTCCTTGACCAGGCCTCCTTTATGTTACACACCCCCAGGAAGTAAGCAGCCCGTAGCAGCTGTCTAACTCCCAGGTATCTATTTACTGCTAGGTAACAGGGGCATCAGGGTGAAAGAAACATTTTGCCCATTTGTCTCCGCCTACACCGGGGATCGAACCCGGAACCTCAGGACTACGAATCCGAAGCGCTGTCCACCCAGCTGTCAGGCCCCCACATACTTATCTTACCCAAGGTAAGATAATCTGATAATTACCTTACGAACCAAAGGTAAGTGTATGCAAAGTGATATAATAAAGAGTTCAGGGGTTAACTGGACTTTTTACCTTAAGTCCCATTTCCCTTTAATTTACCCCTATCACCTATTTCAAGACCCCCTCTTAATGTCCGCTTATCTTCTCTTAAACCCTCCCTTTATCTCATGCAAGATCCTCTTTGCCTCTCCTTATCTACTCCTTCAAGACTTCTTTAAAATCTACCCATCTCACGACCCCCCCCCTTCTTCTGCCCCCACGACCCCCCCCTCCTGCCCCCACGACCCCCCCCCCTGCCCTTACGACCCAAAGAGACTTTTGACAGCGTGCGGAACACGGAGCAGTTTACGAGGGGAACTTGTAGCGCGCACGCGCCCTGAGGGACGCCAAGCTCCAGTCCACTGTTGATGAGGCGGGTCCAGACGCCCCCACGCCTCGGCACGCCTCCCCACGCCTCGGCACGCCCTCTACAGCTTTCATTTGTAGGTCTTGATGTGTGTGTGTGTGTGTGTGTGTGTTGTGTGTGTGTGGTGTGGTGTGTGTGTGTGTGTGTGTGTGTGGTGTGTGTGTGTGTGTGTACGCACGAGAGAGCACTGTTGACGGTCGTGACAGGGGTGTACAGAGACAGTGGTGTACAGGGTGGACGGACGGTAACTTCCTCAGCCACAAAAATAATACGATCAATTAAAAGAACCAGAGGAGACCTAAGCACGACATGAAAGATACTCAACGATAGAAAAATTGGTCAAGGACGTCTGGCGAAAAAAAAACCGCTTATAAGTTAATATTGGATTCGCCGAGGAGAAAGAGAGCCATCAGAAGGCGCTCCTGATTGATATAAAGTTTGGGATCAGGAGCCGGGGGGCTCAGGAGATGAAGGTTCATGAGCCGGGGCTTAGGAGTTGGGACTCAACCGCGTAGGAACACACACTCAGCACCTTCTCATGTTTATATGTTTGTTTTCGCAAAGCGGGACTCCATTTGCATATCACAACGTGAGGTACACGCAGCCCACCTGTACACCATCACTGCTGCCACCTGTACACCATCACTGTTGCCACCTGTACACCATCACTGCTGCCACCTGTACACCATCACTGCTGCCACCTGTACACCATCACTGTTGCCACCTGTACACCATCACTGCTGCCACCTGTACACCATCACTGCTGCCACCTGTACACCATCACTGGTGCCACCTGTACACCATCACTGCTGCCACCTGTACACCATCACTGGTGCCACCTGTACACCATCACTGCTGCCACCTGTACACCATCACTGTTGCCACCTGTACACCATCACTGCTGCCACCTGTACACCATCACTGGTGCCACCTGTACACCATCACTGCTGCCACCTGTACACCATCACTGCTGCCACCTGTACACCATCACTGCTGCCACCTGTACACCATCACTGGTGCCACCTGTACACCATCACTGCTGCCACCTGTACACCATCACTGCTGCCACCTGTACACCATCACTGGCCACCTGTACACCATCACTGCTGCCACCTGTACACCATCACTGGTGCCACCTGTACACCATCACTGCTGCCACCTGTACACCATCACTGCTGCCACCTGTACACCATCACTGCTGCCACCTGTACACCATCACTGGTGCCACCTGTACACCATCACTGTGCCACCTGTACACCATCACTGCTGCCACCTGTACACCGTCACTGCTGCCAGCTGTGCACCACCACCATGCTCACAGGATGGGTACGGTGTCCACTAACACGTACAGGATGGGTATGAGGTGCATAATAACATAGATAAAATAAAACTACACTCGCTGTAGAAATGACTAAAAATGGAACTGTCAATATCCGCTGTAGAACACGGCTAAGGAACGTCATGGGTGATTCCTCTGGGTCTCATAATATATGTCATGTATTCAATGAGAAATATTCAACGTTGTACAACATTGCTAAATACCGGACAGATGAGAATGAAACTGATTTTTCTACAGCTGTAGTTGCCTTTCCATTTGGAGACTTTCAGCGCCGTGGAAAGGGGGGAACCTAGTGCATGGGTAACAGCTTCTCTCCCGTATTAACTTACCCTGGCTTTGTGCTCTGGAGAGGCCACTCCAGACCGACAAGCAGAGCGGAACTCCATATAGTCTCCTGAGACTGATGGATGCCTACTATGTGACACCTCCATACACCCTGCCCTTAGCAGCAGGGTTAAAGGTGCTTCATGAAAGCTAAAAGAATGGGAGTTATAGTTGTTGATGAAGATTAGGCCACCACAAGAGGTGACACGGGCATGAATAGCCCCGAAGGTGGTATAGACGTTTTGAGAGAATGTTATCTTTGGTCTTATAATATCTTGAAGTGTGTGTGTGGGCCTCTCCGAGTTATGGTGGTCCGTTTAGCATGTTCTTTGTCAACCTTAAACATTGAACGCCGAAACTGTCTGTCTATCTATCTATCTGTATCTTCAAGACTTTTCTCTTACTAGGTACATCATCAACTGTAACAAACACCTTTGTTCTTGACCCCGTTCCAAAGAACTGCCGAGTATCTATAGGTCCTCCGCTGATAACAATAGAACTACTGCCCTAAACACACTGTTAAACAAAGTGTTTAATTACATACTCACTGACTTCCTTGCTGCCAAACTCCCCACTTCTATTCTTCAATTTGCATACAAGAGTAGTTATAGTTAACGACGCTATGTTGTTTCATGGTGGCGGAACTATTCAGTCCTACACCTCGCCAGGTAGTTCTGTTCTCTCTGTTTCGTCAGTCGTCAGGTTTTTAACATAGCTGAACATATCAAGCTTTTCAGAGAATTGCTTAACAGAAAAGTATGTTTTGTCGTCCCTTAGATATTTATATGTTTCTTATCAGGTCTGTAAATTAGCTATGAAGTGGAATAATGTTTCTGAAAATGTTTCCTATAAAATGGGGTCAAACAAGGTACTGTTCTTAGTCTTGTATTGTTTGCTATCTGGATAAATTGTTGAAACAGTTAATTTAAGTTTACAGGAGGTACTGTACGTCCACGTACAGGCGTACGTACGTACCTCCTACGTACCGGGAAGAATAAGGATTTGGAATGGGACGGGGGAACGGAATGGTGCCCAACCATTTGGACGGTCGTGGGATTGAACGCCGACCTGCATAAAGCGAGACCGTCTATGTCTCGCCGTCATACCGTCGTGGTGTGATTAGTTAATATTTGTTCACCTTCTCATCTTGCTATTTCTCAGATATAAATTAATCTGTGTCTGTCTTACCATTGTAATGTTAAACCTTACTTTATCTTAACAATATATCGCCTTTAAATTGCAAGGTAAATGTCACTCTGTGACTAAACTGTGAGCTTCATTTAGACTGATGTATAACTCTTTAGTCCAGCCAGTGTTGTAATGGTTTGTATGAGTTATGAAAAACACAGTTTTTAATTCTGATAATGGCACTGTTAGCGCGTTCTGCTGTTACCGTGACGCTCTTATGGAATTAAGATACTGTATTTTTTGGATGCAAACTTTCCCAATTATAGATGTACAACTATTTATGAATAGAGCTTTTGGTTTGATTTGATTGAAACGACCCATAAATCTAACTTCTACATCAGCTGTAGAACTGACCAACAAATCTAACTTCTCCCGCCATGTGTGCCCAGGGTGGTAGGGTAGCCAGGGTGTACCTTGAGGGTACCCAGGGTGTAGGGTACCCAGGGTGAAGGGTACCCAGGGTGTAGGGTACCCAGGGTGTAGGGTACCCAGGGTGTAGGGTACCCAGGGTGTAGGGTACCCAGGATGTAGGGTATCCAGGGTGTAGGGTACCCAGGGTGTAGGGTACCCAGGGTGTAGGGTACCCAGGGTGAAGGGTGCCCAGGGTGAAGGGTACCCAGGGTGTAGGGTACCCAGGGTGAAGGGTACCCAGGGTGTAGGGTACCCAGGGTGTAGGGTACCCAGGGTGAAGGGTACCCAGGGTGTAGGGTACCCAGGGTGAAGGGTACCCAGGGTGTAGGGTACCCAGGGTATAGGGTACCCAGGGTGTAGGGTACCCAGGGTGAAGGGTACCCAGGGTGTAGGGTACCCCGGGGGTAGGGTACCCAGGGTGAAGGGTACCCAGAGTGTAGGGTACCCAGGGTGAAGGGTACCCAGGGTGTAGGGTACCCAGGGTATAGGGTACCCAGGGTGTAGGGTACCCAGGGTGTAGGGTACCCTGGGTGTAGGGTACCCAGGGTGTAGGGTACCCAGGGTGTAGGGTACCCAGGATGTAGGGTATCCAGGGTGTAGGGTACCCAGGGTGTAGGGTATCCAGGGTGTAGGGTATCCAAGGTGTAGGGTACCCAGGGTGTAGGGTATCCAGGGTGTAGGGTACCCAGGGTGAAGGGTACCCAGGGTGAAGGGTACCCAGGGAGTAGGGTACCCGGGGTGCAGGGTACCCAGGGTGCAGGGTATCCAGGGTGTAGGGTACCCAGGGTGAAAGGTACCCAGGGTGTAGGGTACCCAGGGTGAAGGGTACCCAGGGTGTAGGGTACCCAGGGTATAGGGTACCCAGGGTGTAGGGTACCCAGGGTGAAGGGTACCCAGGGTGTAGGGTACCCAGGGTGTAGGGTACCCAGGGTGTAGGGTACCCAGGGTGTAGGGTACCCAGGATGTAGGGTATCCAGGGTGTAGGGTACCCAGGGTGTAGGGTATCCAGGGTGTAGGGTATCCAGGGTGTAGGGTACCCAGGGTGTAGGGTATCCAGGGTGTAGGGTATCCAGGGTGTAGGGTACCCAGGGTGTAGGGTATCCAGGGTGTAGGGTACCCAGGGTGAAGGGTACCCAGGGTGAAGGGTACCCAGGGAGTAGGGTACCCGGGGTGCAGGGTACCCAGGGTGTAGGGTATCCAGGGTGTAGGGTACCCAGGGTGAAAGGTACCCAGGGTGTAGGGTACCCAGGGTGTAGGGTACCCAGGGTGTAGGGTACCCAGGGTGTAGGGTACCCAGGGTGAAGGGTACCCAGGGAGTAGGGTACCCAGGGTGCAGGGTACCCAGGGTGCAGGGTACCCAAGACATAAAGCCTCAGGCAAGGAGCTTGCAAGAGGAAAGGTCAGGTTTACACAATTACTGGCCCGCTGGTTACCCAATACGCTTGTGGCCTTAACAGCCGGAAAAGTAAATACGTGGTCATTAAGGAAATCATCTGAAAACTAATTGGTTAATTACTCTGCAACTACTCAAATACCACTGCGGCCGTAATGAGCGTGATTATTCTTATTTTGTATAACGAATTGACATTGGTCGTTAGTCTGTTACCGCCCTTCTTGAAGCGTTAATTAGTGTGAATAAGGGAGCAAGAACTCTTGGCTGCTGTGTGTGTGTGTGTGTGTGTGTGTGTGTGTGTGTGTGTGTGTGTGTGTGTGTGTGTGTGTGTGTGTGTGTGTGTGTACTCACCTAGTTGTGCTTGCGGGGGTTGAGCTCTGGCTCTTTGGTCCCGCCTCTCAACCGTCAATCAACAGGTGTACAGGTTCCTGAGCCTATTGGGCTCTGTGTGTGTGTGTATGTGTACTCACCTATTTGTGCCTGCAAGTTACAGCATTAGCTCTTGGACCAGGCTTTTTCATTTGCCAGTTGTCTAATGCCGATTGACTCCTTACCTACTTCCCTATCATATCACCTTTTACAATTATGAATGGAGTTTGCTTCTACAACCTGCGTCTTTAGTTCTTTCTATTTTCACATTACTCTTATGTTAAAAGAATACTTTTTAACATCTTTCGAACATCTGAATCCCTGCTAGATTCACAAGTTAATTTAGCAGTCTCTTATCCAAATGCCTTCTAGGAATATAGGATGACATAGCTCGGTAATTCTTCTCTTTCCTGCTGTGTTGCAGTTGGCTTGTTGCAATATGCCAGTAGACATAGTCTAGTCTTCATAGCTACTACATTTGAAGCCATGTTGGTGTTTGGAGACAAGCTTGGCACACTCTAGAAACTTGATTATTCACGAGTCTGTGCTTGATAATTGTGTTCTTTATTTGACAGGGAATGCATGTAACACTGGTTTGTAGAGTAGGAGCTCTTGACTGTCCCCCCCCCCATCTTTGAACATGGTTACAGCAATGCCTGTCTGTCATTGTTTCCAGGTATTGTAGATCACGGCCAGAGATCTCTACTGCAGCTTTCGTTTCTGATGCTTTCGTATCATCTATCTCTCTATTTGCTTCCTCACGTCCTCTGCTGCCAACTTTATTTTCAAAATCCGGTTGTCTAGTTGCATCTTGTATTGTGCGGTAATTTTCGGAAAAGTTCCTGCTATCTTCCGTTCAACACATCACAAAGTTCGTTGTCATTTTCTGTTTGATTTTGACCTTTCCCCGGACTCGTGGTCACACCCATGATGTGGTCGTGCGAGAGTTGATTTTTTACCCCTTTTGGTCGACATGTGGTGGACATAGTGGATACGACTGTCATCTTACTGTGGCATAGTTATCACTCACCTTGCTGTGGCACTCGTGTTCCTCCTGTGTTCACCTAGTTGTGCTTGCGGGGGTTGAGCTTTGCTCTTTCGGCCCGCCTCTCAACTGTCAATCAACTGTTTCTGATACTACTTTTTTTTCCACACCACACACACACACGCACACATCAAGAAGCAGCCTGTGACAGCTGACTAACTCCCAGGTACCTATGTACTGCTAGGTAACAGGGGCATAGGGTGAAAGAATCTCTGCCCATCGTTTCTCTCCGGCGCCCGGGATCGAAACCGGGACCACAGGATCACATGCCCAACGTGCTGCACGCTCGGCCACCTGCTCCTGTGGCCCCTAGTGCTATATAGTCGTAATGGCTTGGCGCTTTCCTTGACAATTCCGTCATGGAAAGCCATGTAGGGAAGAGGAAGCGGAGATTAACCCTAACATGCAGTAGATTGCTGTTATGACACCAATGTAGAACATATCAGAGACAATTAGCTGGGAGAATTGAAGGAAAAAAACATTTAATAACATAATAATGTACATTTGTCACCATGAAAATGGAAAATACAGAAAAACGAAAACATTTCAGTTGCAAGAAAGCGTGGGAGCAGTAAGCTAGTGACTGCG
>WNGS01159284.1:11318-26622 GCA_020271785.1 Procambarus virginalis
CGTAATTACGGGTCGTGGCTTCAATTGTTGACACGTTATTAACTGGCTGGGCACACTAGAGAACACGTGGATAATAATTGTTGACTGTTAACTGGGTATCAACGCAATTCTTGTCGATAAGAACTTCCCAGTCACCACCATGCGTCTCGCCACTCTCCACGCCAGAGCTGCCTCGTATGTAATGGCGTCTGCCTCCTCCCTCAACCCGCTCTGCATTCACCACAAAAATTATTAATCACGAATTATTCTTTTCCACGCAATTATGGGTGAAATGCATTAATAGGAACTGGGTTGCAATTATAGGGATTTAATAATTATCATATTCTCGATAAATGATCTCTAACGAGAAATGGAGATGATATTTATACTCTCCATAGCATTCGATCGTAACAAATAAAAACTGTTACTAGATAATTTATTATAATACAATAGTTGATTATTAGTGTTGGAAATTTCCAACATAACTCCGGGGGAAGAAAACTCGGGTCGCAGTGCCATGTTGAGTACTGACGTACCTATCCCAAAGTTAGTATTAAGTTCAACTATGTTAGTATGTTAGTACACACATAACGGATGTCCCGTAATTGTCAAGGACATACAAGAATTTAAGTCTTGTAAAAGAACTCATGTTAAATGGAAACATGGAATTGTGAATCATCTAAAGTTAATAATAGATGGAATAATATCATAGTTAATAGCCTACACAAACAATTTAATGATTAAATCATACAATTTAAGTAACTGAGAATCCACTGTGAGGTGAATGTCTTGGGTCATTGTGACTTGTAATTGATTTGTTACTAGACATCACAACACAGCATCTTCATGATTACTCAAATTGGATGTGAAATTATTTGCTCTTAGTCAGAGCTATAATAGGCTTGTAGTTTCCGTTTACATTGTTGAGCAGCTGCTCTAGTTGAGCGGGTGCTCGGGGGATCAGAATTGTTGTCCTCAGAAACTGTTGGTGAAGCAGGTTCTGATAAACGCTCTCGTTCTGCTAATTCGAGAGGTACCAACTTCTCTAATGTCTTTAGGGTAGTAGTGCCTCGGCACAAAACCCGTACTACTCTCAGGATGCCTTGGTGATCTGGGTGGATAGCAACAATTTTGCCTATAGGCCATTCTGACCTTGGTCCATCACTGTCAACCAATACTAGGTCTCCTGGTTTGAGTTGAACTTTATTATAGGGGCTCGAAGCTCCATAGTGGTACTCTCGTAGAGCGGTGAGGTACTCTCGAGTCCACACCTCATTCCACCTTTCAATTACTCTCGAGAGATGTTGGTAACTTTCTACTAAGTCACTCCTGGTTACATAGGAAGGGTCGACGGGGTCCTCTTCTGCCAAAGGTATCAGAGGGCTCAGCAGGCCTCCATGTATTAAATGCGAGGGACTCAGAGGCTCTCTCTGTGAGAAATCATCTGATAGGTAAGTTAATGGGCGATTGTTGACTCGCGCCTCAATTTCCACGACGAGTGTTTGGAGTTCGGAGTAACTAATTTTCTGTCGATGCAAGGTCTTCCTTAAACATTTCTTGACAGTCCCTATCATACGTTCGTAGAACCCACCTTGCCAGGGGGCTCTGGGAGCAATAAATTTCCAGTGGCATTGTCGTCTCTGCATGACAGACTGCACTTCTGGATGATTCCATATCTCTCGTAAGCAGGCTTCTCCTGCCACAAAATTTGAACCATTATCAGATATCATTAGTTTGGGACAGGATCTGCGAGCTGCAAATCTACGAAAAGCTTGGATGAAGGCTTCGGCACTCATGTCAGAAGTCACTTCTAGATGTACGCCTCGTGTGGTAGCACATGTGAAGAGGCAAATATAAGCTTTCACTGGTATCTTATCTGGATTGCCAGTGAGAAGCAAGGCTCCTGTGTAATCGACACCAGTGGTCTCAAACGGACGAAGATGAACTACTCTCTCCTTAGGGAGTGGTGGAGGTCCTGGGTAAGGACACACTCGAGCGTCGTATCTTTTGCAGATTACACAGAACTTAATGATTGATTTGACAGTTTGACGACCTTGAGGAAGCCAATATTTCTGTCTGAGGTCGGTGAGAGTGTCTAACACTCCACCATGCAAAGTACCATATTGATGGTGATGTAAAACTAGAAGTTTTGTAATAATGTGGTGACGTGGTAGAAGGATCGGATTCTTTGTATCCAAATCAATTTTTGCATGAAGCAAACGTCCTCCACACCTTAATATATTATGAGTGTTGGTATCATACCAGATACCTAGAGACTTGGTTAATTTATCTGGAAGATTTTCATATTCACTTCCATATGTCTCTTGTTGTGCACGTTTGATCCAGTAGAGGATAGGATTGGGAAACTTATGTCTGATTCCTATCTTAGCAAGAAAGTCAAACACATGTGCTGTCACTCTTAATAACTTACTCAAGTTAGAATAATTGTGAGGATTAATAGCTGAGATTCGATGAGGTTCTGGGTCTTTCATGGGAGTAGTGATACTGGTCACTATGACTTGTGGTTTCTGTTTGGGCCACTGACCACTAACAAGCCATGAAGGTCCATTAAACCACATCGAAGACTTGCTTAGCTGTTTAAATGTTAAACCTCTTGATAAGTAATCTGCAGGATTGTCCTTAGTGGGGACATGTCTGAATTTATATCCAGCAGATAATTCATGAATTTCCCTAACACGATTACTAACGTAGGGAGTTTTATTGTTGTTATTTCTTACCCATTGTAAGACTGCCTCATTGTCTGACCACACTACGATTTCACCAAAGTGGATATTATTGAGTGTCTTGGTCAGGCAATGAGCCAATCTTACTCCCACTAGCAATGCAGTTAACTCCATTTGAGGTAAAGATCTCTTCTTGATTGGAGCAACTCTTGCTTTAGATGTGAGTAAAATTGATTGTGCACTATTGACTAAGTAGGCTGCAGCGCCATACGCTTTGCCAGAGGCATCGCAAAAAACGTGCAAATTTGTGGGTAAGTTTTGTCCTGAAGCATTACGAGGAAATTTCAAAACACCTAATTGATTGAAATCCGTTGCGAGTATTTGCCATTTATCTTGCAACTCAATTGGCAACGGATCATCCCATCCCATATGTTTCTGCCAGCATTCCTGCATTAGGAGTTTGCCCCTTATTAATATAGGACTAAGTAAGCCTAAAGGGTCAAATGGTTGACTGACATACGAGAGTAATTTTCTCATGGTAAGGGATGAATTATTGGTTTGTACTGACTTGACATTCATCTCGTCAGTACCTGTGTTCCATTCCACGCCCAGAACTTTTAATTGATTAGGCACCTGATAACCCGGAAATTCTTTCTCGATTATCTGGTTTAATGATTTATTGTTTGAGGCCCATGATTGTAGTGGCATATTGGCTCCTAATAACTCACGGTTAGCCTCATGGTAAATTTCTACCAATTTGGATTTGTCATTAGTAGTTCCCTGGAAATTATCGACATACAAGTTGTCACTGATCTCTGCCTTATAAGGGCTATTTGACTTCTTCAAATGTGTATCTAATGTGGCTTGAAGTAGAAACGGTGAGGAAGTCGCTCCAAATAGCACTGAGGCAAACCGTAGGTTATGACATCACTGTCAGGATCCAGTGGATCCTTAATCCAGAGAAATTTGGTGTAATTACGATCCTCCTCTTGCAAGCCTACTCTAAGGAAAGCTTTACTGATATCAGCAGTATAAGCGAAAATACCAGTACGGAATCGTAACAGTACATCATGTAGCCTTTGTGTTAGGCTAGGTCCCGTTTGGAGACATTCATTCAAAGACACGCTGTTTGCCTTCACTTTGGCACTACAGTTGAAAACAATACGTATTGGCGTTGTCAATGAATCTTTCACCACAGCGTGATGGGGTAAATAGTGACCTGTTTTTCGTCATCATTATCAACAACTTCGATAAATTTACTATCGAGTTGTTGCTGAATTAATTGATGATACATATTCAATTTATCTGGCTGTTTCTTCAGCCGTATTAATTGTGACTGTAATTGAGAGGCTGCCATGAAATAATTAACTGGAAGTTGTGGATGATTCAACTTCCATGGCAGTCTCACCCAGTATTGTTTGTCTTTATAGACAACTGTGTCCAGATATTGCTGGTAAGTCCACATATCATCAGGACTTGGTTGTTCAGGGACAATACCTAAAGTGTCTAAATCCCACAGACGATGTACAGGTGGATCAGACTCATTATCTTCAGATATTTCTCTGAAATGTAGGGGTGACTGTTCCAAGCCTAGTCACGCCACTATTGAATTGTTAGCTTGTTTGTTGGTTGACGCTGTTTTTGTTGGAAAAGCACCGGTCCAGTAAGCAACTTGCCTCCAGCAGATGACAACAAATTCATTCCATGTTGTCTGGTGCATCCAGTTATAAATTTATAATAATGGTCAGCGCCTATAAGTATACCAACATCTGTGAGGCAGTCAGAATTTATTTTGTGATCTGCTAGCCTCATGCGGTTTCGTCTGAGATATCTCGCAGTGCGAGCTAGTCCTGTGACCTGCAGGTCTGAAGGAAGTTTATCTACTACTACCGCTTGTATTGGACTAGTGGAAGATCCAAGTCTCACTAACACCTTGACTACTTGGTATTCACGAGGTCCACTATTAGTCAAGAACCCAGAAATATTCAGTCTCACACTTTTGGCAGGTTTTAATTTTAACTGCTCGACTAATTGTTGTGTGATGAAGGTTTTCTGTGATCCTTGATCAAAGAGACCTCTAGTGTTAACTCTAGATTTCCTGTCAATTAGTTTGAGTTGAGCTGTAGGCAGAGTGGTATTATTGCCTGACTCAGTAGCAAGTACATTTATTTCTTGATGTACCTTGCAATATTGTACTGTGGTAGAATTCATAGAATTCTCCCCAGGTGTCACAGATTGTGTAGAAGTTTTTCTACATAAGGCATAATGATGTACACCTTTGTTGCATCTACTGCATAACCGTAGCTGCACAACACATTTACTGGGCTCATGAGAACCCATGCACTTGGTGCATCTGTGTAATTCTTGGAGTTGTTTAATCCTGGTATTAAAGTTAGGATAAACAGTGCATTTGTAGGTGACATGTTCTTGATCACAGAACAGACACCTTCTCTCTCTGGCTGAATTTGTCCTTTTAGTAGACACATCAGTTGCAGTGTCAGAGGGAGATACAGAATAAATACCTACACTACCACTCCCTTTTCCAGTGGATGGAGTAGTCTTAGGCTTGGATTTATTGGATTTATTCAAAGTCGATTTGGTTTTGACTGAGTTGTCAATGTTAGGTGGTTTAGACTCAGGTTTAATCTTATCATGAGTCTTCAACCTGTTAACCGTTATTCTCAGCCCCTCGAATATTTGCTCGAGAGTGAGAAACTCGGTTTTATAGTGTGAGCAGATTTCTGCTAAGATATTTCGAGGTAATTTCCTCTGCAAAAGTAACTTGATTGACCATTCTGAGGCTGGTACATCAACTTTAGTACCTAAGGCCTTCACTAGAGACTCTACTTCTAGCCTGAAGCTTTGAAGTGAGTCTGGTCTGTTACTTGGTGCATTCAGATCTAGCAACTGGTAATAAAGGTTAGCTATACTTAACTCCTTGTTGCAATAATTCAACTTCAGTAGTTTTATAGCTTCCTCATAATTACTCTCAGTGAGAGCTAGGTTATTTATGACCTTTTTAGCCTCCCCTTTGAGAAGACAAATCAGGTATGAGAATTTAGAAACTGGGTCAAGATAAGAACTGTTATGGATATGAACTTCAAATGAAGTCCAAAATGTGTCCCAATTTTCTTCATCCAGCCCTGCAAATGTAGGTAAGTCTAAAGTAGGTAGACGAACCTCAGGTAATTGATTACTGGATTGAGACATAGTAGTATTTGTATTGGATTGATGTTTTACTATACTGGATAGTACATCAAATTTATCTTGAGTCTCATCTTCATACTGGGAAATGTCTGCTATAATTTGATCTATTTCCTCAAGATCAGTTTCAGTGGCATTCAGTGAGTCGAGATAAGACTGGATTGCAGATCTAACTTGATCAAATTTAAGATTAGCTACTCTCACTGATGTTTCTAGTAGATAGTAATCAATGGGAGTTGCTTTAGACAAGCTATCAGACTTATTAATTAGTCTAGTTAAATGACCTTTGAGGCCAATATAGGTTCTCCTTAATTGTTCAGGAGTAGCCATGTTAGCTTTAAGTCCAAATTTCATAGGACTTGAATGAGTATTACTAATGAAGCTGGGGTACTTGCTCATTAGTTGATAATTAATATTGAGTATAGCCTAAATTAATTCTGGCTAAATTAAACTCTACCTCACTTGAGGTTAAATGTATCTACCTAACAATAAGTAGCTAAAGATTTTGAGCGGTGCTTACATGTCACCATTAACTTTCGTCCGGCTAGCTCTTCCTTATCACCATTAGATGTAATGGTGATCATACAGCAGCACTCAAAACCACACACAAAATAATGAGTACACAAATAATTAATATGGATACACTCTAATCAGAGTTACTATAATGTTTGAATCCCACCCTTGGTAGGGTCAGCACAAAAATGTATAATGTATGCACTACTAACTAGTACAAGACTAGTTGTAAGAATTTCTACCCAAGAAACTACAAATTGATTTAGTCTGTATTTGTGCAAACTCAGCACAATCACAATCTAAATTCCTACCTAAGAGGTTGGCATGGATTAATTTGTGGTGCAATAATGAATATATAGTTGCTTTATACATGAGGTATAAGCAGGAAAAAGTGGTGTGTAGCCGGTTCATTAAGGACCAAAATGTTGTTTTGGTCTCTGAGAACCGATATAGTTTAATGTTAATTGGTATGTATCCGGTTCGTTAAGGACCAAAATGTTGGGTATCTGGGGCTTGAATTCATAAAATAAATTAATTGATTATTGTATTTAAATAAATCGAAAGACCACCCATTTTTGAGAAAAGAGGGAAAACGAATAATAGTGATCATTAGAATGACACTAGAGAACCAGTGTCTATGGATACTAATTCAAAGAATAATCACTTGAAAATAAAGAATAGACTGTATTATTAATTAAAGTCAAAGCCTCAAATATCAACATTGGGGGGTTATTTCTTGAAGTTCATATATATCTAGGAACCAGTGTGGTTCGTCACTAGTTCATTGTTGAGTTAATAACATAGTAAATCTAAACTACAATAGATTCAAAGATATGATAACTCAAATTATGAATATTTAGGACTATGAATTACTGAGCAACAATCAGAGCAAAACTCATGAATTACCAAATCATAAATTCTGGCAATAATTATATACTGTAAAGATCCTAAATGAATTATCTAGGAATCAATAATCATAATAAATAAATTTGTACGAAAAATGTCTTAGCTTTCAGACGATTTCTGTAACATCATTTCGTCATTCGTCCTCATGATCACAGGATCTCCACAAAGAAAGAACTCGAGGTGAATAACACGACTGATGAGAAACAACTTGCTGGCTCCTCGTATACACGCTGCAATCAAGAGAATTAAAGTAGCATTTGATTAGGTTACGAATTATTTCAAGTATTCATGAAACTGAGAAAAATAAAGAAATTTACTAACGTTGTGTGGTTGTTGGTTACACATCCTAACGACAGACTACTCATAAATATACAATCTCGAGTGATGCATCAGACCAGAAATATATACTTAACATGAGCGTATTAAATACTGAAGTCTGCCGAGATCGCGTCAGCCGGTCCCAAGCGTTCACTGCTGTGGACGCGTAATTACGGGTCGTGGCTTCAATTGTTGACGCGTTATTAACTGGCCTGGCACTAGAGAACACGTGGATGAATAATTGTTGACTGTTAACTGGGTATCAACGCAATTCTTGTCGATAAGAACTTCCCAGTCACCACCATGCGTCTCGCCACTCTCCACGCCAGAGCTGCCTTGTGTGTAATGGCGTCTGCCTTCTCCCTCAACCCGCTCCGCATTCACCACAGAAATTATTAATCACGAATTATTCTTTTCCGCGCAATTATGGATGAAATGCATTAATAGGAACTGGGTTGCAATTATAGGGATTTAATAATTATCATATTCTCGATAAATGATCTCTAACGAGAAATGGAGATGATATTTATACTCTCCATAGCAGTCAATCGTAACAAATAAAAACTGTTACTAGATAATTTATTATAATACAATAGTAGATTATTAGTGTTGGAAATTTCCAACAGCAGGGGTTAGAAGTCTAATGCGATTTCATTTCCCTGTTAACACTTGAAAGGCTAAAATTATAGCCTAAATACATAATATTTAACCCAGAAGACTGAATGTGATCAAGTACTACAGTCAAGTATGATTCAGGGACTGCAGTGAGATCAGTGACATTAGATATAACTTGAAGCTTGTTCATGTAACTGGTCACTGATATATAAACACTGAGGCCCATGGAATACATCTTGATTAAATAATAAATGTATCAAATCAGTCATCAGATTTATTGGGGTTTAATTTAGTTAATTGATTCAGAGGATTGAATAGCCCACCACTAAAGCTAAATATGGTTCTGAGACTGCAGTGGGTTCAGTGACATTGGTCGCTGTGACTTGTAGCTGTTTAGGCTACTATTCACTGATTTGCCACTGAAGCCTCATGAACTCATCTTCAGCTTTAAATGATGATATTAACATCAACCTCTGTTGCTATAGTCAGCTGTAATCTCCTAAGTATAATGCTACTGGAGAAATATATTATCAGCTGACAAATTTAGATTTCTATTGGTATTGTTTATCTGCAGGCATAGGTCTCCTCAGGCTTGATACTGGGCCTGAGAGTAATTTGCCTCCTGCAGAATTTAGCATGGTTATGTCCTGATATTTAGTAGGGCTACCAATGAATCGATGGTAGTAGTCTGTCCTTACAAGGAGATCGAATTCGGTGAGGTGATCAGATTTAATATTATCTGCCAATTTTATTCCTCTATTTCTCAGGAATTTGGCTGTTGCTCTCAGACCTTGAACTTGTAGGTCTACTGGTATTTTGTCCACCACAATGGCTTGTACTTCACAGACGTACCTGCCTAAACGTACTGATGGTTGTACCACCTGGTAGACTTGAGGTCCTGCATCTGTTATAAACCCTGAGATGTTGAATGTCGTCTGGGCTACAGGCTTTAATTGTAGTTCATCTACCAATCTTTTAGTGACATATGTTCTCTGGGACCCTTGGTCAAACAACCCTCGGGTATGGACCTCGACCCTCCTATTCTGGATGGTAATTTGGGCAGTAGGCAAAGTTGTATTACCTTTAGACTTTGCCGATTGGACACTCGTTGTTTGTTGCACCTTGCAGTACTGTACTGTGGTGGGAATGCTATCTTCCACCTTGGGGTTTGGAGACGTTGTTTTGGTGTCTCTGCACAATGCTGCATGGTGTTGACCCTTGTTACACCTATTACAGGTGTATAATTGGGTCTCACAGTCGTTGATGTTATGTTTCCTGAGGCACCTCATGCAATGTTGCAAATCTTTGAGTCGCTCAACACGGGCGTCACTATCAGGAAAATTAGGGCAGTGGTACATTGAATGTTTCTCATTGCAGAACAAACATGTTCCATAGCTTCCAGTGCCCTTTGTTGTCACGTTCTTGGGTGACACAGTAACTATAGGCTTGGAGAGTCCCACTGTATATACGCCCACACTGCCACTGTTCCACTTTGGTGTTGAATTATATTGTCTAGATTGATTTGGAGTACCTTTGGTATTCTGTGGTTTACTATTATTGGTTTCTGAGTGTTTACTTGGTAGTTTTAATTTGTCATATGTTCGTAATTGATGAACTACTGACTTTAAACCTTCAGATAATTCATTCATGGATAAGATGTTTTTATTGTAATGAGCACTTATTTGTCTCAATACGTCCCTTGGTATTTTCTCTTGGACAATTATTTTCAAGACCCACTCAGCCCCGTTTGTATCTGCTGTCAGGCTGAGGGCATTGAATCAATGATTCTACCTCCAGCTTGAAGACTTGGAGTGAATCAGCTGAAGCCTCCGGTGGGGGTAAATGCAACAGCTCATGAACTAAATGTGATGTTCTTACTTCTGGATCAGCATAATTATCCTTGAGGAGTTTTACTGCCAGATCATAGCCGTCATTAGTTAATCTCAGATGGGATACTACTGTTTTAGCCTCACCTGATAATTGGCCTTGCAAATAAGAGAATTTACTACTCTTTGGTAAAGATTGTTTTGAGTCCACAAGGTCAACAAATTTGTTCCAAAATTCGTCCCAATCTTCCTCGTCTTTTCCTGAGAAAGTGTGCAAATTAATTGGAGGGAGTCGAGCTTCTGCTTGACTCGCATTAGATGCAACTGCTGTTGTTGTTGTTGTTGCTGCCTTGTTCAGGGTAATTAATTTGACGTAAGGCTGTAACGTGGCCTGAGTCTGATCTTCATAACTCGCTAGGTGTTGGCAAGTTCAGCCACATATGTTGCTATTTGGCATTTGATTTGCTCAAATTTACCTGCAGCTGCTTGATAATAGCTTTCCAGGTCAGCATAATTAACTGGAGATTGTTTTGACAAATCTTCACATTTCTTGATCTGTCTTGTTAAGTGGCCTTTAAGACCTGCAAGGGTTCTTTTCATTCTTCCTGCATTATCCATACTAGCTAGTTGATAAAGCCTTGCGGGGCTTGTACTTGGGTTGCTCATAATACTGAACAAGTACTAATGGTAGCCTAGGGTAAAATTCTGCACTCACTAGGCTACAATCCTACCTCTACTAGAGGTTACCTCTTAAAATGAATACACATTATATATATACAATCATACACACTAATGATTTGAGTGATAAACCAGTGTCACTGGAAGTACCTTTAGGTTAGCTCCTCAAAATCACCCTAGGATGGTATAGACACTAATTAATCACTCAAAGGTGTAATGATCACAAGTAAATTATTATATAAACACAACTCAACTCGAGTTGATAAATTTACACCCAAAATAGGGTCTGCACCATTCATTAATGGTGCCAGGTTGTTTAATATAGTACCACTAGACTATGGTAATAATGGGACTAGGATGAACAATAAATCAACAGTCTCCGTGGTGTAGTGGTAAGACACTCGCCTGGCGTTCCGCGAGCGCTATGTCATGGGTTCGTATCCTGGCCGGGGAGGATTTACTGGGCGCAATTCCTTAACTGTAGCCTCTGTTTAACGCAACAGTAAAATGTGTACTTGGATGAAAAAACGATTCTTCGCGGCGGGGATCGTATTCCAGGGACCTGCCCGAAACGCTACGCGTACTAGTGGCTGTACAAGAATGTAACAACTCTTGTATATATCAAAAAAAAAAAAAAAAAAAAAAAAAAAAAAAAAAAAAAAAAAAAAAAAAAAATAGTTCAACTAGTCAATGGTAATAGGGGACTAGGTTATCTATAAACACTAGTCAATGTATATCCTACCCTGTTGTGGGTTGGCAATTAGTAAATATTATATTGAGAACACTAGTGCAATATATATTAAATATTTCTCTATTTAAGAGAAATAATATACACAATTATTGATAATACCCTCTTATTAGCCTCTAGAAACTTCTAATATTGTCAAGAAGTATTAAATATTATTAGTGACCTCGCGAAATTAACACCACGAACGCCGTGAACAATCTCGTGAGGACACAGCCACTAATTTGGCTGGCTTCAATATTAGCGCTGTCATCCCACGGAAATAATACGCCACCAAATAGGTGGTTGACCGTGAAACCGCTGAATCAGGCTGAACTCAGCTTGAGGCTCGTGAACTCGCTCGAGGCAACGCCGCCGTCTTTGACTGGCTTTGTATAAATCACACTGCACTAGTATAATATTTAATGAATCCACTGGTTAACTGGTTCATCCGGTACTAAGATGACCAAATAATCTGTCATCCGACTCGAAGATGATCAATAATGTGGGTTCAAAGGACCAAATAATGCGGATTCGAAGGTCCAAATAATGTGGGAACCGACCTGTGAGATTTATATTTATTAATATGAATTTATATAGAATTTATATTTACGTTAATTTATATACTTCGATAGCAATTTGTATAATGTTAAGTGGACTGTATTTCTGCAATAATCTCACAAATCGATCCTTACACATTAGGGGGGTTTATATTAAATTTATATATATATGCAGCCAATCAAACTACAGTATTAACTACATATATTAGTATACATTGAGGAGGTTCCTTTTCTTATTATACAGCAGCCTTAGTCCACCAGATATAACTAAGATGTTGACACCAAATTATCCTCTTTGAGGCAGATTCCATCACCCAGTAACTGATTCACAAAGTTTGCTTCCTCTTCTTGACCTGTCAAAGGCACTAGCTATGAAGCCAGAATCCTAATATATGACAGGTATATCAGAGAAAACACTGTATATTATATATAATAAGGACCAAGGCTTAATTACCTTTTTTGAGTCAATCATTTGTGCTCTCACCGGATCACCCTATTTCTACCTAACATTAATGGCCAAAAATGATTAGATAAACGGGTTTCGGAAAAACACTTCCCTTGTGGTTGATGACAGCGTGTTAATGATGGCAGATCACTTCTCTGATCTTCCATAACACTTCGTCCAAGAGAATTGATAGGAGCCGAATTTGCCCCACGACTCTCAGGTCTTAACCACAATGGCTGACCCCTCCTATTGACCCTACTGGCTTACTTTGTCCAGATATCAGTAATTGATTGAAGGGTCACATTTACTTTATTTTAATACTGACAATTAAATTAATTAAAAAGAGATGTTTTTATGATGGTAAAAGTCCAAAGACTAATGTATTTAAGAATAATTCCAACACAATAGCTGGTGAATTTATAATAGTATGTAGCAGTGATATCTCGTTTTCTATAGATGGAAAATTCCACTTCAAGTTACATTTTCTATGGGTTAACTTGTGTATACAACGCAGCAGCATTATCTGCAATTGCATGTATTATTATTAAATGGTGTTGGATCTTCCGACAACCCTGACCCTGGTGACAACACTAACCCTGGTGACGACACTGACCCTGGTGACGACATGACCCCTGGTAACGACACTGACCCCTGGTGACGACACTGACCCTGGAGACGACACTGACCCTGGTGAAGACGCTGGCCCCTAGTGACGACACTGGCCCCTAGTGTTGACACTGACCTACTTGTGATGACACTGACCCTGGTGACGACACTGACCCCTGGTGACGACACTGACCCTCTGGTAACGACTTCGAACCCTTAGTGACGACACTGATCCTGGTGACGACATCTCTCAACTGGTGACAACAATAGTGACAACCCTGGTGACAACACTGACCCTGATGACGACATCTCTACCCTGGTGACGACACTGACCCTGGTGACGACATCTCTCCCCTGGTGACGACACTGACCCTGGTGACGACACTGGCCCCTTGATGACGACATTGACCCCTGGGGACGACACTGACCCTGGTGACAACACTGTCTCCTGGTGACGACACTGACCCTGGTGACAACACTGACCCCTGGTGACGACACTGACCCTGGTGACGACACTGGCCCCCCTGGTGAAGACACTGGCCCCCCTGTTGACGACACTGACCCCGGGTGACGACACTGACACCTGGTGACGACATTGACCCCCTCCTTGTGACGGCATTGGCTCCCTGGTGACGACACTCACCCTGGTGACGACACTGACTCCTGGTGACGACATCGATCCCTTGGTGACGACACTGACCCTGGTGACGACACTGACACCCCTTGTGACGGCACTGGCTCCCTGGTGACGACACTGACCATGGTGACGACACTGGCTCCCTGGTGACGACACTGACCCCTGGTGACGACACTGACCCCTTTTGACGACACTGGCCCACAGTGTCGATACTGACCCCTGTTGACATCACTGACCCTGGTGACGACACTGGCCCCTGGTGACGACACTGGCCCCTGGTGACGACACTAGCCCCTGGTGACGACACTGGCCCCTGGTGACGACACTGGCCCCTGGTGACGACAATGGCCCCTGGTGACGATAAAGTCCCATGGTGAGGACACTGACCCCTTGGTGACGACACTGACCCTGGTGACAACAGTCTCCTGGTGACGACACTGACCCTGGTGACGACAATGACCCCTGGTGACGACACTAACCCTGGTGACGACACTGACCCTGGTGACGACACTGGCCCCCTGGTGACGACACTGGCCCCCTGTTGACGACACTGACCCTGGTGACGACACTGACCCTGGTGACGACACTGACCCCTGGTGACGACATCGATCCCTTGGTGACGACACTGATCCTGGTGACGACACTGACCCTGGTGACGACACTGACCCCGGGTGAAAGCACTGGCTCCCTGGTGACGACACTCACCCTGGTGACGACACTGACCCCTGGTGACGACACTGACCCTGGTGACGACACTGACCCTGGTGACGACACTGACCCCTGGTGATGACATGACCCTGGTGACGACACTGACCCTGGTGATGACACTGACCCCTGGTGACGACACTGACCGCTGGTGACGACACTGACCCCTGATGAAGACACTGACCATGGTGACGACGCTGGCCCCTAGTGACGACACTGGCCCCTGGTGACGACACTGACTAATGGTGACGACACTGACCCTGGTGACGACACTGACCCATGGTGACGACACTGACCCTGGTGACGACACTGGCGCCTGGTGATGACACTGACCCCTAGCGACGACACTGACTCCCTGGTGACGACACTGACCCCTTTGTGACGACACTGACCCTGGTGACGACACTGTCCGTGGTGACGACACTGACCCTGGTGACGACACTGACCCTGGTGACAACACTGACCCCCTGGTGACGACACTGACCCTGGTGACGACACTGACCTCTGGGACGATACTGACCCTGTTGACGACACTAACCCTGGTGACGACACTGACCCTGGTGACAACACTGACTCTGGTGACGACACTGACCCCCTGGTGACGACACTGGCCTTGGTGACGACACTGACCCCTGGTGACAATATTTACTCTGGTGACGACACTGACGCCCTGGTGATGACACTGACCTAGTGACGACACTGACCCCTGGTGATGACACTGACCCCATAGTGATGACACTGACCCCAAGCGACGACACTGACTCCCTGGTGACGACACTGACCCTTTGTGACGACACTGACCCCTGGTGACGACACTGACCCTGGTGACGACACTGACCCTGGTGTGACGACACTGACCCTGGTGGACGACACTCTCTCTGGTGACGACACTTACCCTGGTGAC
>WNGS01159285.1:0-11903 GCA_020271785.1 Procambarus virginalis
GAACGAGTAAGAACGTAGCCGTTTAGTTTCCAGGTTTCCAGCTGAGAGAAAAGAACGTCCAGAGAGGTCGAGTGAGGGGTAGACTTTGGGCACGGTGAGGAGTCTACGGTGAGGGGTCCCCGGTGAGGGGTCCACGGTAGGCCACTTTGGGGTCCACTGGGAGGGGTCCACGGTGGGACACGTGAGGCTACGTAGGGCCACGGTGAGGAGGTCACACGGTGAGGGGTCTACGGTTGGCACGGGGGTCTACGGTGAGGGGGTCCGGATCCAAGGTAGGCAGTGAGGGTCACGAGGCTCCCCGGTGAGGGGGTCTACGGTGAGGGGTCCACGGTGAGGTCCACGGTAGCGTCCAGTAGGGTAACTGTGAGGGGTCCGAGTTCACGGTGAGGAGTCACACGGTGAGGGGGTACTTAGGGGACTGTGAGGGGCTCCACGGTGAGGAGTCCACTGGTGAGGGGCCTACGGTGAGGGGCCCACAGTGAAGGGTCACGGTGAGGGGTCCTCGTGAGGGGTCCACAGTGTAGGGGGTCCACGTTGAGGGGGTCACGGTTAGGGGTCAACTGTGAGGGGTCAACGGTAGGGGTCCTACGGTGAAGGGTCCACGGAGGGCTAGGTGAGGGGTCCACTGGTGAGGTGTCCACGTAGGCCACGGTGAGCATTGAGGGGTCCACGGTGAGGCCCGATGGGCTACGGTGAGGCCCGGAGGGGTCCACGGTGAGGGGTCCACGGTGGAGGGGTTCCACGGTGTACCTTGAGGAGTCCACGGTGAGGGGTCCACGTTGAGGGGTCCACGGTGAGGGTAAGTGAGTCCACGGGGGCCACTTTGAGGGGTCCACCTAGGTCTGAGGGGTCCACGGTGAGGGTATCCACGTTGAGGGGGTCCACTAGGGTATTGAGGGGTCCACGGTGAGAGGGTCCACGGAGGGGTCTGTGAGGGGTCCCGTAGCGGTGTACGGGGGGTCCCACGGGTGAGGGTCCACGGTGAGGGGTCTACGGTGAGCGGGTCCACGTAGGGGCTATGAGGGGTAGCGAGCACGGTGAGGGGTCACGGTGAGGGGTCCACGGTAGAGTGAGGGGTCTACGGTGGGGGGGGGTTCCACGGGGGTAAGTGAGGCGGTCCGTAAGGCAGGTTGTAGTGGGGGGGTCCACGGTTAGGGGACTACGGTGGGACGAGGGGTCCACGGGTGAGGGAGGGGGGGGTCCACGGTGAAGTCAGGAGGTCCACGCTGAGGGGTCCACGGTGAGGGTGAGTGAGGTCCACGGTGAGGGGTCCCCGGTGAGGGGTCTACGGTGAGAGGATCCACGGTGAGAGGGGCCACGGTAGGGGTCCACGGTGAGGGGTTCCTGGTGAGGGGTCACGTGAGGGCGTCCAACGGTGAGGGGCCCACTGTGAGGCGTCCCACGGTGAGGGGCTCCCTAACGTGTCGAGGGGTTCCACGGGCCACTTTGAGGGGTCACGGTGAGGGCTCCACGGTGAGGGGTCCTCACGTGAGGGGTCTCACGGTGAGGGGTCCAGAGTGATGGGGTACCACGGTGAGAGGCCTCACTTTAGGGGTCCACGGTGAGGATTCAAGGTGGTCCCACGGTGAGGGGTCCACGGTGAGGGGTCACTGAGTCGGTGAGGGTCCACTGTGAGGGGTCCACGGTAGGACGGGAGGTCCACGGTGATGGGCTACGAGGGGTACCAGAGGCTGGTGAGGGGTCCACGGTAGGGGAATGTGAGGGTGTCACGTGTGAGGGGTCACGTAGGGTCATGGTGAGGGGTCCCGGAGAGTCATCGGTGAGGGGTCCACGGTGAGGGGTCTACGTTGAGGGGTCCACGGTGGTCAAGTGAGAGGTCCGGAAGGGTTATGGTGAGGGTACGATGAGGTACGGTGAGGGTCCACGGTGAGGGGATCTACGGTGAGGGGTCACGGTGAACGGTCCACGGTGGAGGTCGTCTACTTGAGGGGTCCACGGTGAGGGGTCTTCGGTAAGGGGTCCACGGTGAAGGGGGTCCAGCGTTGAGGGGTCACTGTGAGCTCCCGGTGAGGGGTCTACGGTGAGGGGGTCCACGGTTAGGGGTCTCACTGGTGACGCGGTCCACGGTAGAGGGGTCACACGTGAGGGGTCCACAACGAGAGGGTCCACCTGGTGAGGGCACAGTTGAGGGGTTCCACTTGAGGGGGTCCACTTTGAGGGCTGGTGAGGGGTCACACGGTGAGGGTCCACGGCTGAGGGGCTCACGGTGAGGGGTCCACTGTTGACGGGGTCCACGGTGGGGGTCCACGTGGGGCCCACGGTGAGGGGTCAACGGTGAGGGACGGAGTCCACGGTGAGGGGTCCACTGTGAGGGGTCCACATAGTTGTGAGGGAGTCCCCATAGTGCACGGGGGGGTCCCGTGAGGGGTCACTGTGAGGAGGTCCACTATTGGGAGGTCCACGGGGGGGGTCTACGGTGAGGGGGGTCCACGGTGAGGGGTCCTAGGTGACGGGGTCCCACGTGAGGGGGGTTCACGCTGTGAGGGGTCCACTGGTGAGGTCCCCGATGAGGGGTCCACGGTGGGGGTCCCACTGTGACGGGGTCTACGGTGAGGGGTCCACGGTGAGTGGTCCACGGTGAGGGGTCCCGGTGAGAGGTCCACTGTGAGAGGTCCACGGTTGAGGGGTCCATCTGTAGGGGGTCCATCGGTGAGGGGTCCACGGTGAGGGGTACTACTGTGAGGGGTCCACGAGTGAGGGTTACGGTGAGGGGTCCACGGTGAGGGGGTTCACGTTGAGGGGTTCACGGTGAGGGGTCCCCGGTGAGGGGTTCACGGTGTGGGGTCCACGGTGAGGGGTCCCCGTGAGGGTTCAGTGAGGGGTTCCACGGTGAGGGGTTCCACGGTGAGGGGTCCATCGTGAGGGAGTCCACGAGTGAGGTGGTCACGGTGAGGGGTCCACGTGAGGGGTCCTTAGTGAGCGGTCCACGGTCGATGGGTAGTCGACGGTCCTGAGTTGGGGTCTACGGTGAGGGGTCCACGGTTGAGGAGTCCACGGTGAAGGGGTCTACGCAGGCGGTGAGGGGTCTACGGTGAGGGGTACTGGGCCACTGGTAGGGGTCTATGGTGAGGGGTCCACGGTTAGGGGTCCACGGTAGGGTCCACGGTGAGGGTCCACGGTGAGGAGGTCACGGTGAGGGGTCCACGTGAGGGTCTCACGGTGAGGGTGCCGATGAGGCCACGCGAGGGGTCCACGGTGAGGGCTAGTAGTCTACGGTAGGGTCACGGGGGTCCACGGTGAGGGGGTTCCACGGTGAGGGCCGGGAGGGGTCCACGTTGAGGAGGTCCACTGTAGCCCATGAGGGGTCCACGGTGAGGGGTTCAGGAGGCCGGGAGGGGTCCCCGGTTGAGGGGTCATCCCGGTGAGGGGTTCCACGGTGAGGGTCCACGGTGAGGGGTCATATGGGCCCGGGAGGAAGTCCACGGTGGGTATAGAGGGGTCCACGGTGAAGGGGACCACTGTGAGGGGTCGACGGTGAGGGTCCACGGTGGGGGCTCACGGCGAGGGGGTTCTACGGTGAGGGGTCCCGGGTGAGGGGGTCCACGTGTGAGGGGTTCACGTGAGGGGTCCACTGTGAGAGGCCCTGAGGCACGGTTTTCCACGTGGTGAGGGCCGTGAGGAGTCACAGGTTAGGTGAGGGGCCGGTGGGCACGGTACGGTACAGGTGAAGGGGTCCACGTAGGGGCCACAGTAGGTTTACGTGAGGGTCCACGTGTGAGGGGTTGGGTCCCGGACCGGTGAGGGGTTCACGGTGAGGGTTCACGAGCGGTCCCAGAGGGGGTCAGTACCGTCGCGGAGGGCAGGTGAGATCCACGGTGAGGGGGCTACGGAGGAGGGTCCACGTGGTGCCATAAGAGGTCCACGTGAGGAGGTCCTACGGGAGGGGTCTACGGTGAGGGTCCTATGGAGTGAGTGAGGTTCCACGGGAGGGAGTCCACGGTGAGGGTGTCTACGGTGAGGGGTCCACTGGTGAGGGGTACGAGGTCTGACGGTGAGGGGCCCGTAACGACGGTAAGGTGCCACGGTAAGCGTGAAGGCCACGTTGGGGTCCTACGGTGACGGGTTAGAGGGTACTAGGGCTTGAAGACGTGGAGGTCCACTTGAGGTCATGAGGGTTCCACGGTGAGTTGGGGATCCACGTGGGGGTGAGGGGTCTACCGGTGAGGGGTCCTCGACGGTCCGAGGGGTCCCACGGTGAGGGGACCCACTGTGAGGGTCCCACGGTGAGGGCTCCATTGAGGGGTCCACGGTGGGGTCTACGGTGAGGGTCCACGGTGAGGGGTCCACGGTGAGGGGTCCACTGGAGCCTGTAGGGGTCCACGGGTGGGGGTCACGAGGGCCGTTCCACGTGAGGGGTCCCACGTGAGGGTCCACTTGAGAGGTCCACTGTGAGGGGTCCACGGGTGAGGGTGTCACGGTGTAGGGGTCCACGGTGCGGGCACGTGAAGGGTCCACGGTGAGGGGTTCACGTTGAGGGAGTCCACGGTGAGGGGCTCCGCAAAGGGGTCACTCGGGAGGAGTTCCATCTGTGAGAAGTACTGGTGAGGGGTCTCACGTTAGGAGTCCACGTGTGGTTATGGGGTCTCGGTGAGAGGTCCCACGGTGAGGGGTCTTCGGTAAGGGGTCCACTGTGAAGGGGCCATGGTTAGGGGTTTACGTTTGAGGGGGTCCACGGGTATGGGTCTAACGGTGACCGGTCCACGGTAAGGGGGTCCACAGTGAGGGGTCCACAATGAGGGGTCCACTTTGAGGGGTCCACGGTGAGGGGTCAACTTTGAGGGGTCCACGGTGAGGGGTCTACGTTGAGGGGTCCACGGTGAGGGGTCCACGGTGAGGGGTCCCTGTGAGGGGTACACTGTGAGGGGTCTATGGTGAGGGATCCACGATGAGGGGCCTACGGTGAGGGGTCCACGGTGAGGGGTCTACGGTGAGGGGTCTACGGTAACGGGTCCACGGTGGGGGGTCTACGGTGAGGGGGGTCCACGGTGAGGGGTCCTTGGTGAGGGGTCCACGGTGAGGGGGTTCACGTTGAGGGGTCCACTGTGAGGCGTCCCCGGTGAGGGGTCTACGGTGAGGGGTCCACGGTGAGGGGTCCACGGTGAGCGGTCCACGGTGAGGGGTACACTGTGAGGGGTCCACAGTGAGGGTTTCACGGTGAGGGGTCCACGGTGAGGGGGTTCACGTTGAGGGGTCCACTGTGAGGGGTCCACGGTGAGGGATCCACGATGAGGGGCCTACGGTGAGGGGTCCACTTTGAGGGGTCCACGGTGAGGGGTCTACGGTGAGGGGTCCACGGTGAGGGGTCCACGGTGAGGGGTCCACTGTGAGGGGTCAACTGTGAGGGGTCCACGGTGAGAGGTCCACTTTGAGGGGTCCACGGTGAGGGGTCTACGGTGAGGGGTCCACGGTGAGGGGTCCACGGTGAGGGGTCCACTGTGAGGGGTTCACTGTGAGGGGTCCACGGTGAGGGATCCACGATGAGGGGCCTACGGTGAGGGGTCCACGGTGAGGGGTCTACGGTGAGGGGTCCACGGTGAGGGGTCCACGGTGAGGGGTCCCCGGTGAGGGGTCCACGGTGAGGGGTCTACGGTGAGGGGTCCACGGTGAGGGGTCCACGGTGAGCGGTCCACGGTGAGGGGTACACTGTGAGGGGTCCACAGTGAGGGTTTCACGGTGAGGGGTCCACGGTGAGGGGGTTCACGTTGAGGGGTCCACTGTGAGGGGTCCCCGGTGAGGGGTTCACGGTGAAGGGTCCACGGTGAGGGGTCCCCGACGAGGGGTCCACGGTGAGCGGTGTACGGTGAGGGGTCCACGGTGAGGAGTCCACGGTGAGGGGTCTACGGTGAGGGGTCCACGGTGAGGGGTCTATAATGAGGGGTCCACGGCGAGGAGTCGACGGTGAGGGGTCTACGGTGAGGGGTCCACGGTGAGGAGTCCACGGTGAGGGGTCTACGGCGAGGGGTCCACGGTGAGGGGTCTACGGTGAGGGGTCCACTGTGAAGGGGCCATGGTTAGGGGTCTACGGTGAGGGGGTCCACGGTTAGGGGTCTACGGTGACGGGTCCACGGTAAGGGGGTCCACGGTGAGAGGTCCACGGGGAGGGGTCCACGGTGAGGGGTCCACGGTGAGGGGTCCACGGTGAGGGGTCCACGGTGAGGGGTCTACGGTGACGGGTCCACGGTAAGGGGGTCCACGGTGAGAAGTCCACGGTGAGAGGTCCACGGTGAGGGGTCCACGGTGAGGGGTTCACGGTGAGGGGTCCACGGTGAGGGATCCACGGTGAGGGGTCCACGGTGAGGCGTCCACGGTGAGGGGTCTCCGGTGAAAGGTCCACGGAGAGGGGTCCACGGTGAAGGGACCACTGTGAGGGGTCCACGGTGAGGGCTCCACGGTGAGGGGTCCACGGTGAGGGGTCTACGGTGAGGGGTCCACGGTGAGGGGTCCACTGTGAGGGGCTCACTGTAAGGGGTCCACGGTGACGGGTTCACGGTGAGGGGTCCACGGTGAGGGGTCCACGGTGAGGGGTCCACTGTGAAGGGTCCACGGTGAGAGGTCCACTGTGAGGGGTCCACGGTGAGGCGTTCACGGTGAGGGGTCCACGGTGAGGGGTCTACGCAGAGGGGTCCACGGTGAGGGGTCTACGGTGAGGGGTCCACGGTGAGGGGTCCAATGTGAGGGGTCCACGGGGAGGGGTCTACGGTGAGGAGTCCATGGTGAGGGGTCCACGGTGAGGAGTCCACGGTGAGGGGTCTACGGTGAGGGGTCTACGTGAGGGGTCCACGGTGAGAGGTCCACGGTTAGGGGTCTACGGTGAGGGGTCCACGGTGAGGGTCTACGGTGAGGGGTCCACGGCGAGGGGTCCACGGTGAGGGGGTCTACGGTGAGGGGTCCACGGTGAGGGGTCTTCGGTGAGGGGTCCACTGTGAAGGGGCCATAGTTAGGGGTCTACGGTGAGGGGGTCCACGGTTAGGGGTCTACGGTGACCGGTCCACGGTAAGGGGGTCCACAGTGAGGGGTCCACAACGAGGGGTCCACTTTGAGGGGTCCACAGTGAGGGGTCCACTTTGAGGGGTCCACGGTGAGGGGTCTACGGTGAGGGGTCCACGGTGAGGGGTCCACGGTGAGGGGTCCACTGTGAGGGGTCCACTGTGAGGGGTCCACGGTGAGGGGTTCACGATGAGGGGTCCACGGTGAGGGGTCCACGGTGAGGGGTACACGGTGAGCGGTCCACGGTGAGGGGTCCACTGTGAGGGGTCCACAGTGAGGGTTTCACGGTGAGGGGTCCACGATGAGTGGCTACGGTGAGGGGTCCACGGTGAGGGGTCTACGGTGAGGGGTCTACGGTAAGGGGTCCACGGGGGGGTCTACGGTGAGGGGGGTCCACGGTGAGGGGTTCCTGGTGAGGGGTCCACGGTGAGGGGGTTCACGTTGAGGGGTCCACTGTGAGGGGTCCCCGGTGAGGGGTTCACGGTGAGGGGTCCACTGTGAGGGGTCCCCGGTGAGGGGTCCACGGTGAGGGGTCCACGGTGAGGGGTCCACGGTGAGGGGACTAGGGTGAGGGTCCACGGTGAGGGGTCCACGGTGAGGGGTCCATGGTGAGGGGTCCACGGTGGGGTCTTCGGTGAGGGGGTCCACGGTGAGGGGGCCACGGTGAGGGGTCCACGGTGAGGGGGTTCATGGTGAGGGGTCCACGGTGAGGGGTCCCCGGTGAGGGGTCACGGTGAGGGGTCCACGTGAGGGGTCCCGGTGAGGGGTTCACGGTGAGGGGTTCACGGTGAGGGGTCCACGGTGAGGGGTCCCGGTGAGGGGTCCACGGTGAGGGGTCTACGGTTAGGGGTCCACGGTGAGGGGTCCACGGTGAGGGTCCACGGTGAGGGGTCCACTGTGAGGGGTCCATGGTGAGGGGTCTACGGTGAGGGGTCCACGGTAAGGAGTCCACGGTGAAGGGGTCCAGGGTGAGGGGTCTACGGTGAGGGGCCCACTGTGAGGGGTCCATGGTGAGGGGTCTACGGTGAGGGGTCCACGGTAAGGAGTCCACGGTGAGCGTTCCACGGTGAGGGGTCTACGGTGAGGGGCCCACAGTGAGGGTTTCACGGTGAGGGGTCCTCGATGAGGGGCCTACGGTGAGGGGTCCACGGTGAGGGGTCTACGGTAAGGGGTCTACGGTAAGGGTTCCACGGTGGGGGGTCTACGGTGAGGGGGGTCCACGGTGAGGGGTCCTGGTGAGGGGTCCACGGTGAGGGGGTTCACGTTGAGGGGTCCACTGTGAGGAGTCCCGGTGAGGGGTTCACGGTGAGGGGTCCACGGTGAGGGGTCCCGGTGAGGGGTCCACGGTGAGGGGTCTACGGTGAGGGGTCCACGGTGAGGGGTCATAATGAGGGGTCCACGGCGAGGAGTCCACGGTGAGGGATATACGGTGAGGGGTCCACGGTGAGGGGTCCACGGTGAGGGGTCGACGGTGAGTGGTCCACGGTGGGGGTCTCGGTGAGGGGGGTCCACGGTGAGGGGTCCCGGTGAGGGGTCCACGGTGAGGGGTTCACGGTGAGGGGTCCACGGTGAGGGGTCCCGGTGAGGGGTTCACGGTGAGGGGTCCACGGTGAGGGGTCCCCGGTGAGGGGTCCACGGTGAGGGGTCTACGGTGAGGGGTCCACGGTGAGGGGTCCACGGTGAGCGGTCCACGGTGAGGGGTACACTGTGAGGGGTCCACAGTGAGGGTTTCACGGTGAGGGGTCCACGGTGAGGGGTTCACGTTGAGGGGTCCACTGTGAGGGGTCCCCGGTGAGGGGTTCACGGTGAAGGGTCCACGGTGAGGGGTCCCCGACGAGGGGTCCACGGTGAGCGGTGTACGGTGAGGGGTCCACGGTGAGGAGTCCACGGTGAGGGGTCTACGGTGAGGGGTCCACGGTGAGGGTCTATAATGAGGGGTCCACGGCGAGGAGTCCACGGTGAGGGGTCTACGGTGAGGGGTCCACGGTGAGGAGTCCACGGTGAGGGGTCTACGGCGAGGGGTCCACGGTGAGGGGTCTACGGTGAGGGGTCCACTGTGAAGGGGCCATGGTTAGGGGTCTACGGTGAGGGGGTCCACGGTTAGGGGTCTACGGTGACGGGTCCACGGTAAGGGGGTCCACGGTGAGAGGTCCACGGGGAGGGGTCCACGGTGAGGGGTCCACGGTGAGGGGTCTACGGTGACGGGTCCACGGTAAGGGGGTCCACGGTGAGAAGTCCACGGTGAGAGGTCCACGGTGAGGGGTCCACGGTGAGGGGTTCACAGTGAGGGGTCCACGGTGAGGGATCCACGGTGAGGGGTCCACGGTGAGGCGTCCACGGTGAGGGGTCTCCGGTGAAAGGTCCACGGAGAGGGGTCCACGGTGAAGGGACCACTGTGAGGGGTCCACGGTGAGGGCTCCACGGTGAGGGGTCCACGGTGAGGGGTCTACGGTGAGGGGTCCACGGTGAGGGGTCCACGGTGAGGGGTCCACTGTGAGGGGCCCACTGTAAGGGGTCCACGGTGACGGGTTCACGGTGAGGGGTCCACGGTGAGGGGTCCACGGTGAGGGGTCCACTGTGAAGGGTCCACGGTGAGAGGTCCACTGTGAGGGGTCCACGGTGAGGCGTTCACGGTGAGGGGTCCACGGTGAGGGGTCTACGGTGAGGGGTCCACGGTGAGGGGTCTACGGTGAGGGGTCCACGGTGAGGGGTCCAATGTGAGGGGTCCACGGGGAGGGGTCTACGGTGAGGAGTCCATGGTGAGGGGTCCACGGTGAGGAGTCCACGGTGAGGGGTTCACGGTGAGGGGTCTACGGTGAGGGGTCCACGGTGAGGGGTCTACGGAGAGGGGTCCACGGCGAGGAGTCCACGGTGAGGGGGTCTACGGTGAGGGGTCCACGGTGAGGGGTCTTCGGTGAGGGGTCCACTGTGAGGGGCCATAGTTAGGGGTCTACGGTGAGGGGGTCCACGGTTAGGGGTCTACGGTGACCGGTCCACGGTAAGGGGGTCCACAGTGAGGGGTCACAATGAGGGGTCCACTTTGAGGGGTCCACGGTGAGGGGTCCACTTTGAGGGGTCCACGGTGAGGGGTCTACGGTGAGGGGTCCACGGTGAGGGCCACGGTGAGGGGTCCACTGTGAGGGGTCCACAGTGAGGGTTTCACGGTGAGGGGTCCACGATGAGTGGCCTACGGTGAGGGGTCCACGGTGAGGGGTCCCTGGTGAGGGGTCCACGGTGAGGGGGTTCACGTTGAGGGGTCCACTGTGAGGGGTCCCCGGTGAGGGGTTCACGGTGAGGGGTCCACGGTGAGGGGTCCCCGGTGAAGGGTCCACGGTGAGGGGTCTACGGTGAGGGGTCCACGGTGAGGGGTCCACTGTGAGGGGTCCATGGTGAGGGGTCCACGGTGGGGGTCTTCGGTGAGGGGGGTCCACGGTGAGGGGGTCCTGGTGAGGGGTCCACGGTGAGGGGGTTCACGTTGAGGGGTCCACTGTGAGGGGTCCCGGTGAGAGGTTCACGGTGAGGGGTCCACGGTGAGGGGTCCCCGGTGAGGGGTCCACGGTGAGGGGTCTACGGTGAGGGGTCCACGGTGAGGGGTCCACGGTGAGCGGTCCACGGTGAGGGGTCCACTGTGAGGGGTCCACAGTGAGGGTTTCACGGTGAGGGGTCCACGATGAGGGGCCTACGGTAAGGGGTCCACGGTGAGGGGTCTACGGTAAGGGGTCCACGGTGAGGGGTCCACTGTGAGGGGTCCATGGTGAGGGGTCTACGGTGAGGGGTCCACGGTAAGGAGTCCACGTGGAAGGGGTCCAGGGTGAGGGGTCTACGGTGAGGGGCCCACTGTGAGGGGTCCATGGTGAGGGGTCTACGGTGAGGGGTCCACGGTAAGGAGTCCACGGTGAGCGTTCCACGGTGAGGGGTCTACGGTGAGGGGCCCACAGTGAGGGTTTCACGGTGAGGGGTCCTCGATGAGGGGCCATACGGTGAGGGGTCCACGGCTGAGGGGTCTACGGTGAGGGGTCTACGGTGAGGGGGTCAACGGTTAGGGGTCCACGGGGGGGGGTCTACGGTGAGGGGGGTCCACGGTGACGGGTCCCTGGTGAGGGGTCCACGGTGAGGGGGTTCACGTTGAGGGGTCCACTGTGAGGAGTCCCCGGTGAGGGGTTCACGGTGAGGGGTCCACTGTGAGGGGTTCACGGTGAGGGTCCACGGTGAGGGGTCCACGGTGAGCGGTCCCCGGTGAGGGGTCCACTGTGAGGGGTCCACAGTGAGGGGTATCACGTGAGGGGTCCACAATGATGGGCCTACGGTGAGGGGTCCACGGTGAGGGGTCTACGGTGAGGGGGTTCTACGGTAACGGGTCCACGGTGTGGGTATACGGTGAGGGGGGGTTCCACGGTGAGGGGTCCACGGCGAGGGAGTTCACGGTGAGGGGTCCACTGGTGAGGAAGTCCCCGACGAGGGGTCCCACGGTGAGGGTGTCTACGGTGAGGGGTCCACGAGGAGGGGTCCACTGTGAGGCGGTTCATGGTGAGAGGGTCCACGGTGAGGGGTCTTCGGTGAGGGGTCCACGGTGAGGGGTCTCCGGTGAGGGGTTCACGGTGAGGGGTCCACGGTGAGGGGACCACTGTGAGGGGTCCACGGTAAGGAGTCCACGGTGAAGGGGTCCAGGGTGAGGGGTCTACGGTGAGGGGTCCACGGTGAGGGGTCCACGCTGAGGGGTCCACGGTGAGGGGTCCACGGTGAGGGGCCCACTGTGAGGGGTCCTACGGTGAGGGGTCTACGGTGAAGGGTCCACGGTGAGGGGTCTTCGGTAAGGGGTCCACTGTGAAGGGGCCATGGTTAGGGGTTTACGTTGAGGCGGGTCCACGGGTATGGGTCCTACGGTGACCGGTCCA
>WNGS01159287.1:0-13098 GCA_020271785.1 Procambarus virginalis
GATCTTGTTAATAATATTTCATGTACCTGATAATTGTTTTGTTGTTGTTACTGGCGGAGAATAAAATCATGTGGACGAAGATTGTTTCTCTGACTACAACCATAACAGAATCCTTGTGCAAAAGAGTATTACCATAAAGTATCACCTTGAGAGCAGGGGGCAAGATCGTCAACATAAAGAGCGAAGAAAATGTCAGAGGGAAGGGAGGAAAGAAGACCATTAAGGGAAAACAGGAAAAGAGAGTAGTGTTCAGAACACTACCCTGAGGCACACCTTCGTTTGACCAAAAAGAGGCAGAAAGTGGTAAAGAACCTCACTCTAAAGGAACGACTAGAGAGGAAGCTTTGGAGGAAGAGAGGGAGATTACCATGCAGGGCAAAAGAACGAAGTTAGGAAAGAATTTGGTATCACCAGGTGGTGTCGTATGCCATTTCCAAGTAAGAAAAAAAAATAAAAAAGGAGAGACACACTCTCTCTCTCTCACACACACACACACACACACACACACACACACACACACACACACACACACACACACACACACACACACACACACACACACACACACACACACACACACACACAAAGGGTGGGCAGACTGCATATTTTTGGATTGTCAGAAAGCCTTTGATACAGTGCCACACAAGAGACTAGTGCGAAAGTTGGAGATGCAGGCTGGAGTGAAAGGGAAGGTACTCCGGTGGATAGAGGAGTACCTAAGCAACAGGAGACAACGAGTCTGGGTGAGGGGTGAGGTCTCAGATTGGCGAGACGTTACAAGTGGAGTCCCGCAGGGGTCAGTCCTTGAACCTATACTGTTTCTGGTATATGTAAATGATCTCCCAGATGGTATAGATTCGTTCCTCTCAATGTTTGCCGACGATGCAAAAATTATGAGGAGGATTGAAACAGAGGATGATAGTAGGAGGCTACAAGATGACCTAGATAGACTGAGTGAATGGTCCAACAAATGGCTGTTGAAGTTCAACCCAAGTAAATGCAAAGTAATGAAACTAGGCAGTGGAAACAGGAGGCCAGACACAGGATACAGAATAGGTGATGAAGTACTTAATGAAACAGACAGAGAGAAAGATCTAGGAGTTGATATCACACCAAACCTGTCTCCTGAAGCTCACATAAAGAGAATAACGTCTGCGGCATATGCGAGGCTGGCTAACATCAGAACGGCGTTCAGGAACCTGTGTACGGAATCATTCAGAATCTTGTACACCACATATGTAAGACCAATCCTGGAGTACGCGGCCCCAGCATGGAGCCCGTACCTTGTCAAGCACAAGACGAAGCTGGAAAAAGTCCAAAGGTATGCTACTAGACTAGTCCCAGAACTAAGAGGCATGAGATATGAGGAAAGGCTGCGGGAAATGCAGCTTACGACACTGGAAGACAGAAGAGTAAGGGGGGGACATGATCACAATCTACAAAATCCTCAGGGGAATCGACCGGGTAAACAAGGATGAACTATTCAACACTGGAGGGACGCGAACAAGGGGACACAGGTGGAAGCTGAGTACCCAAATGAGCCACAGAGACATTAGAAAGAACTTTTTCAGGGTCAGAGTAGTTAGTAAATGGAATGCACTAGGAAGTGATGTGGTGGAGGCTGACTCCATACACAGTTTCAAATGTAGATATGATAGAGCCCAGTAGGCTCATGAGCTACTTCCCGCCCAACAACGAGAGGGGTTTCAATATCATGGTATCCGGGTACACGTTGGTAACTCTACACTTAATGTTTTGAATGCCTATGCACCTACTAGCCTCCTCCAGTATACTGACCTATCTAGTTTTGCACATACTGATTCCACAATATTAATTGGGGATTTAAATGCTAAACACAAACAATTAGGGGATCAACTCACAAACACCAACGGGAGAAGATTGTTGGCACTTCTAGGTGCATATGGTGATGCTCAAATTATTAGTAAAAATCAACCAACGCAAATATATGGAGGTATTCTAGATAGGTGCATTGGCTTTAACCTGTCATACACAACTCATGAGACTGATATTATGGATGACTTAATGTCTGACCATTTAGCCATAACAGCTAACATACACGTGGCTAATGTTGATCTACCTGGCACTAAGCTGAGTAGACGCAGGCTAACAGTAAGGAAAGAGCAAGAAAAATTCTTTATAGACAGCATAGAACATTGGTATAACAATTATGAGCCTGAGAATGTACAACAGTTTTATGATGACCTCGTAAATAAAACCTATGAGGCCATCAAAAATAGTGAGACGCACCAAACAAAAAGACGTACTGGGAAACAGGTCAGACACAACCAGTACTATGATGATGCTAAACTGAAAGAGCTTAAATCAATTGCTAGACAGACAGGTAAAGCATATAAGAGCCTTAGAACTCCTCAAATGTTAAAACTGTTTCAGGCCGCGCTTGCAGCGGCAAGGGAGAGAATGACTGAACTGAGACAAAATGAATGGGAGGGTTTTGTTAGTGGACTTAACCTGCATACTCCCTGGGCAAAGCCTGGAAAGGCATAAACAAAATTATTGGTAAAAATAGCAGACAAGTTTCACACCCAAACCCGCAACAGAAAGCTAATCAGTTAATTGCAAAATGGGCTCAGGTTTCCAGCCTTGGAATGCTACCAGCTAGCACTAGGGAGAAATTGCGGGAGAGGTCCACAGACAGAAATTCTCTCATAAATTTCATGTTGAGCAAGCAACATGATGAATGTGATGTTCCATATACAGATTATGAATTGGATGCAGCCCTCTCCAGGGGCAGTAGCACTGCTCCTGGTGAGGACGGTATCACCTATGATATTCTAAGACTCCTACATCGTGTACCCGGTAACCCATTATTAGAATTGTTTAATGCCAGTTATGTCACTGGGCAGTTGCCAGTATCATGGACCACCAGTCTTACGGTACCTGTACCGAAGCCTGGCCAACCTGATGCTTTCCGTCCCATCTCACTGACCAGTTGCATGTGCAAAACCTTTGAGAGAATGGTGCTTAATAGATTATTGTATAGAGTTAAAGAGCACATGTCACCTGATATCAATGGTTTCACACATGGTAAAAGTGTACACAATTGTATCACAACCTTTCTCACTGTTCATGGAGATAAAAGGCACAAGTACACAACATTTCTTGATTTAAAAAATGCCTTTGATATTGCTAATAGGGAAGTGATTATGTACGAATTAGCGAGAATGGATATAGGGGGACATTTATTACAATGGATACGAGGCTATCTTACCAACCGGAAGTCCTCTGCACTGTTCCAAGGCTACAAGAGTGAAACTAAAGTAATGCAACTAGGCACCCCACAAGGAGGAGTACTCAGTCCTACCTTGTTTAATGTTCTAATTAATGCTTTACTAAAATCAATTCCAGCTAGTCCGGCAAACATCACTATCAGCTATGCAGATGACATCCTTGTACATACTAAAACCCACCGTGAAATGCAAACAGTCTTAAATTGTATACATACAGCGTGTCAGAGCCTTGGTCTTGTAATCAACGCTGCTAAAACTAAGGTATTTAACAGACAAATTGGCAACCGCAAAAGTGGACCACGAAAACTCAAGATAGATAATATACCAATAGACTATGTCTCTTCTTTCAAATACCTTGGAGTCTATGTCCCTTGTACCTCAACTGCAGTCAATAAGTTACATCAACAATGTAGAGACAGACTCAAGGCTCTCAGAACTGTAGTGGGGTACAGCCCGAAATATGGTGTTAATATTAGAATAGCAAGAATGATGTATTTAGCGTACATAAGGTCTCTGATAGACTATCATGCACCAGCTTTGGTCCTGCAAAATGGCAAAAGTATTGATAGACTTGAAAAAATGCAAAATGAAGCACTCAGAATTATACTTGGCTGTCCAATAACTACCAAAGTTCTCAACATGCGGAAAGAATTAAATATACTTAGCATTAGAGATAGAATATTTGAAATTAATCTTATGATGGGACTAAAGCTTCTGCGTGATAACAAAAACAACATTGTGTCAGTTGCTCTGTTAGAACACATACGAAATGGAACTAGCGAGTCTAAGTGGATTCAAAGAACAGCCACTCATATTAAAATGATGGGACTGCATGATGTATATACAGATGAAAGAGTTCAGCACTTCCTTCCACCCTGGCAGATAGTACCTTTTGACATCCTGACCCCTGCATACCCCACCAAGAAACTAATCACAAACAACCCTCATGCTCAGCTTGCTGCTAAATTAAGCACCATAGAACACATTCACAATATACAAGCTGAAAACAACATTGCACAGACAATATACACTGACGGATCACTCAATACAGCTACAGGGAGGGCAGGAAGTGCTGTTATTGCTCATCAGCCCGATGGCAGCACAATTGAAAGGAATATCCGAATTAGTAACTGGGCGTCCACTATGCAAGCCGAGTTGGTAGCGATACTGGTAGCACTCGAAATTATTGACAACACTGAAGTAGACAGCTTAATTATTTCTGACTCCCTTTCCTCACTACGAGCAATAAACAGTTTGCAATCAAGTAATAACGTGCTTGTCTTGGAAGCTAGACGTAGATATATAAGAATACTTAGCAAGAGGGTAAATATAAAAATGTTGTGGATTCCTTCTCACATTGGCCTGCAGGAACATGACAAAGTTGACGCCCTTGCTAAGGCTGCAGTAAATAAAGACAGTGTTGAACGGAATCTTGAGTTATCAAATAGGTCCCTTAAAAGTGTCATTAGACGAGAACTCCTGGATGGATTTGAAGAAAGTAGAACTGTGCAAACTGGAATTAGCAGGTCCATTGTTCATCACATTGAAATGTGTGAAGTAAAACATGTGTATGGGGCAAGTAATAAAGTCAGTAGACTAACAGATGTTGTCACAGCTCGTATAAGACTTGGCTACAAGTATCTCTGGCAGTTCGGCTTGTATAGGGATCTAGATGAAGTAAAGTGTAAAGTGTGTGGACAAAGACAGGGACACACACTAGAACACTATATCTTGGATTGTAGTAAAATTGAGCCATTTAGAGATAGATCTAAACTCACTCTGTATGATATGGCAACCTATCTTATTACCATGGGAAAATTACCTGAAATACTTGCACTGTATCCACATTTCGCTTCCAGTAGATGAACGACATACGAGATTCAGAAACAAGTAGTGTATTTTTGAAGACTAACAAGAAACAGAAGCTCCCCTATGACTCTGTAATGTCCCCATTGGTCAAACTATTATGTATTAGCGATAAGACCTACCATTAATGTATGATGACTTACTGTAAATATGTAGCTCTTGAAATAGCACTTTCTCTGTAACTAGCTGACATTGTAACTATAAGGTGTGAAGGATAGATGAAATTGTTTATGTAATAATCTAAGATGAGGTCTAATAAAGACCTTTTGTGCCCTCTGTAATGCTTTTGCGCTACCGCTCACAGGATGAGTATGGGGTGCACAATAAACTAGCCGCCTTCGGCGGCAACAATCAGTTGATTGACGGTTGAGAGGCGGGACCAAAGAGCCAGAGCTCAACCCCCGCAAGCATAATTAGGTGAGTACAATTAGGTGAGTATACATACACACACGCACAGTACCCGCATAAAAGGCTGTTAAAAAAGTTCGAGCAACAGGGAGGAGTAAAAGGGAAAGTGCTCCAGTGGATAAGGGAGTACTTAAGCAACAGGAAACAGCGAGTAACGGTGAGGGGGGAGACATCAGAGTGGCGAGATGTCACCAGCGGAGTCCCACAGGGGTCAGTACTTGGACCCATCCTGTTTCTAATATATGTGAACGATCTTCCGGAGGGTATAGACTCATTCCTCTCAATGTTTGCTGATGATGCAAAAATTATGAGAAGAATCAAGACGGATGAAGATAGACAGAGACTACAGGATGACCTGGATAAACTGGAGGAATGGTCTAGAAAATGGCTGCGAAAATTCAACTCGGGAAAGTGTAAGGTGATGAAATTAGGCGAAGGGAGCAGGATTCTGAACACAAGGTATCATCTGGGAGGTGAAATCCTGCAAGAGTCAAATAGAGAGAAAGATCTGGGGGTTGATATCACACCGAACCTGTCCCCAGAAGCNTGAATCTCTCGACTTCTCCCTTTGCTTGAGGATGTAGTGGCATCACACGGCGGTGTTTTAAATCCAATATGCTCAGCAATTTGACAAAGTCTTGTCCATTGAATGGCGGTGTCCCTTGTCCGTCTTGACAACTTCAGGAATGCCAAAGTTTGAAAAGATCTTGTCGAGTTTCGGGATGACAGCTTTTGCAGATGTGGAAGTGATGATTTCTACTTCTGGATAACGTGAGTGATCATCAATGACTACCATCAAGTACTCTCCAGTTGGTAGCGGTCCACAGAAGTCCATCGATACTCCGTCCATGGTGCAGCAGGTAGTGGTGAAGGTTGTAGAGGTGTTGGTCTTGAAGTATCCACTGCAGCTTGGCAAGGACACAGGCATCATGCATGTCCTTGAGCTTGACTATCAATGCCAGGAAACCACACCTTTTCTCGTAGCAGCGTTTGGTCTTACCAGACCTTGGTGTCCTTGATGTGCAAGCTTCAGAGCACTTGCTGGAGAACACGTGAATGACGATACGAGAATCCTCGCAGCACAGTGTGCGTTGTTGGCTTAACACTTAATCTGTCTGGATGCGTTCAAGTGCTTTGAATGCATCTTGGTCAACTCCTGAGGGTGGGATGCGTGGAAACTTTTTATTTAGTCAATGCATCCACTGTTGCTTGCAGAGTTGGGTCCTCTAGAGTTGCAGTACAATTTCATCAAGAGTGAGAGCCTTAAGGACTGCATCACAGGTTACAGAGTGTACATATTCCTCGGCAACTTGCTGTGCTTGGTGATGGTGAAACTGTTGGCAGGATGTCGACTGATGTAATCAGCGGATTGCCTGCACCCGCTTGTATTTCACCGTAAAGTTGTATGGTTGCAGACGAAGAGCCCATCTCTCAATGCGAGCTGGTGGTTTGGACTTTGGATTATTGAAGATGGTCTCCAACGGTTTGTGTCAGTGACTATCGTGGTAAGGGTGCACCAAGCAGATACACATTGAAGTGTTCACAGCCCCATACAAGAGCAAGAGCTTCCTTCTCTGTCTGACTGTATCGTTGCTCAACATCTGTGAGAGAACGGTTGGCGTAGGCAATTACTACTCTGGAATCTGGTTGACCAGGTTTGTGTTGGGCTAACACAGCACCTAAACAACAGGACTAGCATCCACCGTTAACTCAGTGTCCATTGATGGATCAAAGTACGCAGCAGTCGCATTCTCTACTAGTGCATCTTTCACAGCATCAAATGCATTTTGCTCGATATGCTCCAGTACCATGATGCATTTTCCTTCAGGAGCTCACGTAGAGGCTTCGTAATGGTAGCAAAATCTGGAATGAAGCGAGAACAGTAGTTTGCCATTCCCAGAAAACTATGTACTTCAGTGGATGTTGAAGGAGGTGCAGCATTCTTGATATCTGCAACTTTCTTAGGATCTGGAGACAGACCTTTGTCACTAAGTACATGTCCAAAGAATTCAATTTTATGTTGATTGAACTCACACTTTGCTCGGCATAGTGTCAGATTCTTATCTCGTAAGCGTTGCAATGTTGCACAAAGAGCTTTGTCGTGTTCAGCTTGGGTACGGCCATAAACAATGATGTCATCAGACATGTTGTCAGCATTAGGTATATCTTGCAATACCTGGCTGATGATGTGCTGGAATACTTCAGCAGCACTGTTAATACCAAAACTCAGGCGCTTGTACCTATACAGACCTCGATGTGTCGTAAACGTTGTGATGAAGCGACTCTCATCATCAAGTTCAAGCTGATGATAGCCCTTGTTTAAATCTAACTTGCTGAATACAGTTGCACCATTCAAGCGGTAAATCATATCATCTACAGTGGGTGTAGGATGGCGTTCACGCATTATTGCCTTGTTGGGAACACGCATGTCTACACAAATGCGTATCTCATCTGGATTCTTCGGCTTTGGTGGAGTGACAATTGGGCTTACCCATGGTGTTGGGCCTGTTACCGGTTCAATGATATCTAGTTCTATCAGCCTATCCAGTTCGGCATCGACTTTCTTGCGAGTATGGAATGGTTGTCGGCGATGTGGTTGGGCAACTGGGATTACATCTGGGTTGATATGCAGATGTACTTTTCTATCAGTATAACAACCTATGGATTCAAATCGATCAGAAAATTCAGCAACAATGGCATCAACATTGTTTGCAGATTCCACTGCTACAGCATTAGAAAGCTGAAGTAGCCCCAATTTAGCTGAAGTCTTGTAACTGAGTAGAGACTCCTTTGCATTCCTAACATGGAATGTAGTAATGAGCATTGCACTCTTTGACTTAATCTCTGCAGTGAAAGTTCCAATCACTGGTAAGGCTACCTTTGAAGCATAGGCAGTGGCTTTACCATTGTAGTTTTCAAGCTTTGGGAACTGTTTTTTAAATTTATCATAGTGGCACTCAGCAATGGTGTCAATGTTTAATTCAGTGTCAATGAGAACTTTGAGACAAATACCAGCAATGTATACTATAGTCTCTGGGTTGTTTGGAAGATCATTCCATTCTGTGATTGATTGTACTCCATAAATATAATCACATTCACTGTCATCTGAGACTGGCTGTAATGAAATGTTGTCTTGTACATTATTAACATTCTGGATATGAGATGCAATATTGTGTTTACAACCTCGACACCTATGACCTGATCCTCGTACAGTGCTTTTATTCACTGACTGTGGTTTCTTTAGTGCTGAACGACACATATCACCAAGATGGCCTAGTTTTGCACACTCATAGCACTTCTTACCTTGAGCAGGACAAACATTATCTTGGTGTGGGTAGTCTCCTCTACAATTGTAACATTTATTGTTGACAACCTCTGATGTTAGTCGTCGTGACTGCTTGAGTCTTGTTCCATGACTCCAGTTGTGATGTGGGTCTCGGCTCAATTTGCTGTTAGGTTTGGCATGATATCTTCTTTGATCATGGTGTCCTCCCTGAACCTTACATACCTCATCACTGTTAGTAACAGTGGCAGAACCGTTGTTGGCACTGCACTCCATGACACGAGCATCACGTGCAGCATCGTCCATTCGACGAGCCATATCCAGTATCTTGGTAAGAGAACTGTCATCATCAACAAGTTCTAGAGCTCTTCGACAGAGACGTGTAGATGTGCATGTTTCAATTATTTGCTGTTTTATTTCTTTGTCAACATCAGCAAACTCACAATGGGCTGCTAAACCCTGCAGACGTGTGTGGTATTGATCCACAGTTTCATTAGAGTTGGTTCGCTCTCCTGAAATGCATAATTTCCATTGCAGTATTTTGTCTTGGTTTGAAATGTTCTGTTAATTTGGCTTTGGCAGTGTCATAATCTTTGGCACCACCAGTGTCTTTCAGTGTGTCAAAGATGTCACAAACTCTATCACCTGCATAATGAAGTAGAAAGGCACGCTTTCTTTCTGCACTTTTGATGTCAGAAATTATCAACAAATTTTCAAACCTTTTAAGCCATTTGATCTACCTCTGTGACAGGTTTGTCTGGTCACAGTCAGGATCAAATGCAGGAACTGAGGTATATTTGCCATTTTTATTGTATAAAAGTAAACTTATCACTTAAATGTTCCTCAGAATAGTAAACACTTACTGCACTGTATATGTTAGTTAAGAATTCACTGTGATTACTTTAATTTTGCAAAGTACACAAGCATTTTAATGCAAAAGTTCACAGCAGTGCACAATACAGCAGCAACTGACTTCTTACCTAGCCCTTGTGTACATGTGTTGTTTCTACTCACAGCACCACAGCAGTTGGCACAGCAGTCAGTTCATAGCGTGAAGAATTGTGTAGCACAGAGTGTCGTTTCGTACACAAAACATTGGGTTTTGTACACAACATCAAATCGTCGTTTCGTACACAGCATCAGCAGATTCCTCAGATTCCTTAGTACACAGCTTCAGTCAGCAGATAGCATTGGTTAGCACATAGCTTGGGTTAGCACACAGCATCAGTTAGCATACAGCATTGGTTAGCACACAGCATCAGTTAGCACACAGCATTGGTTAGCACACAGCATCAGTTAGCACACAGCATTGGTTAGCACACAGCATCGGGTATGGTGCTCACAGACAGCACGATTTCCTTCCTCCTCCAGGGGCGAGACCACATGTTCTATCTTGTGTTTTAAGCTGAACAAATACCTGCGTTCCCAGTTCATCCTCGTCGCCAGTGTGGTGTGTGTGTGTTGCTGAGGAAGTCCTGGTTGTAGGGGTGAAATAAAGCCATTGCTTGGTTACTGACTTTAATACTTATAAACGATTACATGACTAGCTGCTCCCAAGCTGGTAGCGTCCGTATGCTTTCTGTTTACCTTCTGCTCGCCTCTGTGCCACAACACATACAAACGGATGGTACCGTTTTCTATGAACATGACACATACTTTCTTAGTGGTTCGCTATGGTGAACACATGTGTACATGGGTATATACAATGTGTGTATATAGTTTAATAACAGCAACAGGAGTATGTTGGGAGGGGCCATTTTGGTGAGGAAGGTGGCGTCGTACTCGTATCATTGTCGTCTGCTGTGTGACTTGTCATGCAGTATATAGTGGCCATTGTGCTATTTGGACACAATACCAGCTTAGTTCCACAGTTATGGTGAATAAAACATGTAGATACATATACCTAACGTGTGTAAATAGTGTAATAAAAACAATAACAGTATGGTGGGAGGAGGAATGTTGGCGAGTAAGATGTTGGAGGAGTGAGGGAAGGCTGGCTGGGTGTGGCAGCTCACACTCGCGGAGTTCTGTGTGTGTTGATAGTGAATGTATATTGTGTGTGATAGTGTATAGTGTGTAAATATGTTGTAAATATACATAAATGAACATGAAACATTGAATATATGAGCAATATATTGCAGATGACAATGCAGATGACTCAAAAATCAGTATGAAAATTACCTCGGCTGAAGACATTGAAAAACTTCAAGCTGATATTAATAAAGTTTTCGACTGGGCATCAGAAAATAACATGATGTTTAACAGTGATAAATTCCAGGTACTCAGGTACGGTAAAAACGAGGACCTTAAACATAATACAGAGTACAAAACACAATCAAATGTACCCATAGTAGGAAAACAGCATGTAAAGGATTTGGGAATAATAATGTCTGACGACCTAACGTTTAAGGAGCATAACCAAGCAAATATTGCGACAGCCAGAAAAATGATAGGATGGATTACGAGAACTTTCAAATCCAGGGATCCCATCACAATGGTTGTACTCTTCAAGTCACTTGTGTTGTCCCGTCTTGAGTACTGCTCAGTACTCACTTCCCCTTTCAGAGCAGGAGAGATTGCTGAAATAGAGGGAATACAGAGAACATATACGGCACGCATAGACGAGGCAAAGCACCTAAATTATTGGGATCGTCTCAAAGCTCTCCAAATGTACTCACTAGAAAGAAGACGAGAGAGATATCAAATAATATACACCTGGAAGATACTGGAGGGCCAAGTACCAAATCTGCACAGTAAAATAACGACGTACTGGAGTGAACGATATGGAAGAAAATGCAGAATAGAACCAGTGAAGAGCAGAGGTGCCATAGGCACAATCAGAGAACACTGTATAAACATCAGAGGTCCGCGGTTGTTCAACGTCCTCCCAGCAAGCATAAGAAATATTGCCGGAACAACCGTGGACATCTTCAAGAGGAAACTAGATTTATTCCTCCAAGGAGTGCCGGACCAACCGGGCTGTGGTGGGTATGTGGGCCTGCGGGCCGCTCCAAGCAACAGCCTGGTGGACCAAACTCTCACAAGTCAAGCCTGGCCTCGGGCAGGGCTTGGGGAGTAGAAGAACTCCCAGCTAGAACCCCATCAACCAGGTATCAACCAGGTAATATATGTGGACACATTTGTGTCGCATGTAACACAGTGTCTTGGGACAGTACGGATGTTCTACTGCCATAATATTGTGTACGTGTTCATTATACACAGGATTGGCAAGAAAAAACAAAGCAAATGTATTTGGAAATGTACACAAAAAATTAATGACGTCACACGCCATTTTCCGGACCCCATTTGTGGCCAAAGTAAGTACAATTTCGATTTTTTTACATATCTGTGATCAGGGAAAGGTATTTAACATTTTCAAAAACAAAACAATAACTTTGCCAAGAATTTATTTCCTGTGCATGGGGGGGGGGGGGTGCCATATTTGGTGCCCGAGCAGCACAGTGGGTTAAGGCCCAGAGCAGCACAAGGGTTAATGGTCACCAAACAATCATTGGTAGTGACTTCAATGCTAGACACAAGGACAGTGGCAGTTCTCACTTGAGTATTAGGATTGGATAGCAACTGATGCCTTGCTATATACAGTAATTATCCTGTTATACAGATTGTGGATTACCTTGAACCCATGCAATTTTAAGTGTAGGCATTCTAGACCTCTGACTTGATTTCAGTAAGCGGCCTTTCAGAACTGTAGGCGAGGTAAAAGCCTTAGTCATGCAGGTTAAGGTTCTGCAAAACTTAAGAGGAGGGTCCTTCCTCGGGGACAAGAACAGAATGACACGAGGATAAACATTTGCAACACGAACCGAAAGAGAACCTTGCAAACAGAAATATCCATACAGAAAGGGAAGGGTGGTGAAAGGGAACAAGGCCTACAGGAGGGGTAAAGGTCAAAGTATGATATTAAGCGAGAGTGAGGGTGTTGTAAGTAAGTAATTATCAAAAGAAGGCACCAAACCGGGAAGGCTCTGTAGCACCAACAAATGTGCGGAATAATCAGTGGGTGCTAAATTTCACCAAGGATGCCAATACAAGAACATAAACGCACGAGACAAACGATATCAAAAGAATCCGTGTCACCAAGAATCCTATCAAGGGACAAGCGACTGCAAGGGACGGTTGGAAAAAAGACACATGCTCGTCCTGGAAGTCAGGACATTCAACAAGAATATGCATGACTGTAGAAGGGACAATGCAATTTGCACAATAAAGAGCAGGATAGCGCTCCATTAAGTGTATGGCCAATATGCAACC
>WNGS01159289.1:17324-27677 GCA_020271785.1 Procambarus virginalis
GTGTACTGCCTGTGTAGTGTCCCAGGGTGTACTGCCTGTGTAGTGTCCCAGGGTGTACTACCTGTGTAGTGTCCCAGGGTGTACTGCCTGTGTAGTGTCTCAGGGTGTACTGCCTGTGTAGTGTCCCAGGGTGTACTGCCTGTGTAGTGTCCCAGGGTGTACTGCCCACGTAGTGTCCCAGGGTGTACTGCCCACGTAGTGTCCCAGGGTGTACTGCCTGTGTAGTGTCCCAGGGTGTACTGCCATTGTAGTGTCCCAGGGTGTACTGCCTGTATAGTCTCCCAGGGTGTACTGCCTGTATAGTCTCCCAGGGTGTACTACCTGTGTAGTGTCTCAGGGTGTACTACCTGTGTAGTGTCCCAGGGTGTACTACCTGTGTAGTGTCTCAGGGTGTACTACCTGTGTAGTGTCCCAGGGTGTACTACCTGTGTAGTGTCCCAGGGTGTACTACCTGTATAGTCTCCCAGGGTGTACTGCCTGTATAGTCTCCCAGGGTGTACTGCCTGTATAGTCTCCCAGGGTGTACTGCCCACGTAGTGTCCCAGGGTGTACTGCCTGTGTAGTGTCCCAGGGTGTACTGCCTGTATAGTCTCCCAGGTGTACTGCCTGTATAGTCTCCCAGGGTGTACTGCCTGTGTAGTGTCCCAGGGTGTACTGCCCAAGAGTTCGAACCCATTGCACTGCTTCAATAGTTTCTCAATGCTAATTATCGCCTAAGTTGTGTCTCAAGTTGTGGAATTTATGATTTGATATAATGTTTAATGTGAGACTGACCTTGAAGATGGTGGCGGGAAGGTGGCGGTCGTCCTCCTCGACGACGGCCACCTGGATGTCCCTCTGGAGGAAGTGTGGAGCGTGTCGTTGACGTCGGCCACCGTCACCTGCACCATGGAGTGGACGGTCCTGCCGGCCGCCTCCGCCGCCACCACCAGCTCGTGCTGTGGGACGACACATTGTTTATTGTTTACCACCTGTGGTAGGCACACCTGTGGTGGCCACACCTGTGGTGGCCACACACCTGTGGTGGCCACACCTGTGGTGGCCACACCTGTAGTGGCCGCCTCCGCCGCCACCACCAGCTCGTGCTGTGGGACGACACATTGTTTATTGTTCACCACTTGTGGTAGGCACAGCTGTGGTGACCACACCTGTTGTGGCCACACACCTGTGGTGGCCCCACACCTGTGGTGGCCACACCTGTGGTGGCAGCCTCCGCCGCCACCACCAGCTCGTGCTGTGGGACGACACATTGTTTATTGTTCACCACCTGTGGTAGGCACACCTGTGGTGGCCACACACCTGTGGTGGCCACACACCTGTGGTGGCCACACATCTGTGGTGGCCACACCTGTGGCGGCTACACACTTGTGGTGGCCACACACCTGTGGTGGCCACACTGTAACAACCTAAGCTTATTTAGAAGTTATAGAATCCCAGATCACTTGGTTTTACACAAGCTTGGAGTGAGAGAGGAGTTCTTACATGGTTAGGAGCTGAAAGATCACCCCCCCCCCCCACCTGAGATTAAGGGGGGTTAGAAAAGAAAATGACTGTTTCCCTTGTACTAATTCAACAGTGATGAATAATTCAAGAATGAGTAGGAATAATCAATCGTGGGTTAAGCACTTACGTTAAAATTAACGTCAATTGAGAACAAAGAACAAGTCTCGTATGTTATCAAAAAAGCATTTGACTTCATTAAGAATATGTAAGAATATGTAAGAAGAAGTATCTCGTTACTTGGAAAATTTGTACCTACCAGCTTGCTTGTTAATTCCTGTAAATTAGTGAAATGCAAGTTCAATTAAATATTGTAAATTAGCCTGTCTCAAGTAGCTAGATAATTCCCAAGTGTTTTGGAATAATAAGTCACCTTCAGTGACGAGTACAGGATTATAGTTAGTAATCTTCTTCAAAACACACGGCCTATTGACATAGCTCGAGTGCAGGGGGGAGTTGTGTAAAACCCTGGTTTGTGTCTCGGAGAGGCTGCAGGATCCAGTAAATTCAGTAGAACTTCGATTTCAACTCTTTTTACCATGTCGTAGCTCAGTCGATTAAGGCAGCGTCTGGGATGGTCACAGACGTAGGTTCGAATCCTCGTCACGGCCCCTGTGGATTTGTTCTTTAATCTTCTTCAAAGATTAATTTGGCAACTGAACTTGGGTCAGCCTCACAGAGGTCTGTGGAGAAATACGTCAGTTATTGTTGTTAAGATTCGCTACCTGGAACAAAGTTCCAAGTAGCACGGGCTATGGTGAGCCCCGTAGTGGTATTTAAATAAGTCAGTGTGGCGTGGAGCATCTTGGGGTCACAATCTCACCTCCAGAAGGTCAGACGAACATCTTAGGCCGGTCTTAGAATATTAGGGTAAAGTGCTTAAGGGTTTGGTACAGTTGATTCTCAATCATTGCCTCTCATTTAGGAATATATTCAGTTTAGGGAGTGCTAAGATAAGGGAGCGGTTCCTTTGATTTCCATTTGATATTCTTGATTTAATAAATCTTTTTGAGTAATTCTAGTTCTGTGTTTTGAGTTTTCTCATAACAATATATGATTGAATATATGATACACCTGTTACGGCCACACCTGTGGTGGCACACATCTGTGGTGGCCACACACCTGTGGTGGCACACATCTGTGGTGGCCACACACCTGTGGTGGCACACACCTGTGGTGACCACACACCTGTGGTGGCCACACACCTGTGGTGACCACACACCTGTGGTGGCCACACACCTGTGGTGACCACACACCTGTGGTGGCCACACACCTGTGGTGACCACGCACCTGTGGAAGCCGTACACCTATGGCGGCCACACTTGTGGTGGCACACACCTGTGGTGACCACACACCTGTGGTGACCACACACCTGTGGTGGCCACACACCTGTGGTGACCACGCACCTGTGGAAGCCGTACACCTATGGCGGCCACACTTGTGGTGGTCACACACCTGTGGTGACCACACATTTGAGGCAGCCACACACCGGTGGTGGCCACACCTGTGGAATTCAACATATCACATTAGTGCTAACCTCATAATCTATCGCAACAGTCTTCATTAAGGACAACGTGTCGTACCATGTATGTCGAGAGCACACACACACACACACACACACACACACACACACACACACACACACACACACACACACACACACACACACACACACACACACACACACACACGAAAATGAATCAGGGGGAAAAAAATACATTGGGCTGGGGGCAAAAAATATGGGGAAAACCCGCTCTGGAAATTAATGTGCATAATACCCATCTGCCGGTGGCCATAACCTGTGCCATACTGGCACCATGGAGGCGCCCAGCGGTGCCACACAACCCGGCAACTTAAAGTTTTATTTCATCGATGGACAGAACAAAAAAATAACGAATTTTTAAATTTATTCCTAGCGAATATACGTCATGTATTCTTTTTCCAGTAGGTATTTGGATATTATAAATGATTTTTTTGAGAAGTTTTAATGCTGTTGCGCGTGCAACACTAGCGACACTTACACCTATATACACACTCAAGTTGCAACAGCAGACAACACTGCACTCTGGCAAGACAAACTTTAGTCTACGGCAATTATCGGCCGCTTTTGTACTCAACGCCGGAAAATAAAGTCTTCCGTCCAGATTTTTGGACAGAGCGTGATTGTGTGCTACGTCAACGTCCGCAACTCTCACGTCTCGTCTCGATAAATCTATAATCGCTGTCTTGGTGGGAATTGAGAAATTATAGCGTTCTCTCATCCATTCATTCATATTCTCTCTCTCTCTCTATCTCTTTCTCTCTCTCGTGCTTTGTCTGAAGTTAAGATCAATGTATCTAGCCTATCCTTAAGCTAGCTTACCAAACCCATCCTCAAGCCGGCTTATTCACGACCTGAGGATAGGTTGGGGGTGGGGGTTGAATGAGCATGACTTGAAAACATATTAGCAGTCAACCACGATGCGTATTTCACCAGTTGAGAGGTGGAACCAAAGAGCCGAAGCTCAACCCTCCCCGCGCTCAACCCCCCCCCCCACACCAGCAAGCACAACTAGGTGAGTACACACGTCAACTATATTCCTGCAGCGAGAAGACTGACAAACACGCAAACTTCCACATGCGCATCACAAGAAAAAAAAATGGAAGATAATTCCGCTTATTACTGAATGTTCCGAGGCACGGAACGAGGGCCATTGTTCCGTGTATTCCAGACGCCCCCGCATCACGGAGCGAAGTATCCCACACACACGCACACACACGCACACACACGCACACACACACACACACACACACACACCACACACACACACACACACACACACACACACACACACACACACACACACACACACACACACACGAAAAAAGAACTAGGAAACAAAAGGCTGGCATACCGAAAGGGGAATTATGAGGAGATGAGAAGTTTCCTAAGGGATATACCATGGGACACAGACCTCAGAGCTAAGTCTGTACAAGACATGATGGACTATGTCACCCAAAAGTGTCAGGAGGCAGTAAACAGGTTCATCCCGGCCCAAAGGGAAAAAATCCGAGAAGCAAAAGAATCCATGGTATAACAGGGCATGTATGGAAGCAAAGGGACTGAACAAAAGGACGTGGAGGAACTTCCGGAATAACAGAACACCAGAAAGCAGAGAGAGATACCAGAGAACCGGGAATGAGTATGTTAGTATGAGAAGAGAAGCAGAGAAAAAATATGAAAATGATATAGCAATCAAAGCCAAGACCGATCCAAAGCTACTCCACAGTCACATCAGGAGGAAAACAACAGTGAAAGAACAGGTAATGACACTTAGAACAGGCGAGGACAGGTATGCAGAGAATGACAAAGAAGAACTCAACAAGAGGTTACAGGAGGTCTTCACAATAGAACAAGGTGAGGTCACTGTGCTAGGAGTGACCTCACCTTGTGAGGTCACTCCTAGCACAGTGACCGTCAATCCTAGGAGAAAGGGAAGTAAACCAGGTGGCCTTGGAAGGGTTCGAAATTACGAGAGAAGAGTTCAAGAGACACCTGCTGGATCTGGATGTTAGAAAGGCTGTTGGTCCAGACGGGATCTCGCCATGGGTACTGAAAGAGTGTGCAGAGGCACTTTGCTTGCCACTCTCCATAGTGTATAGTAGGTCACTGAAGACGGGAGACCTATCAGAAATATGGAAGACGGCGAATGTGGTCCCAGTATACAAAAAAGGCGACAGGCAAGAGGCACTGAACTACAGGCCAGTGTCTTTGACTTGTATACCATGCAAAGTGATGGAGAAGATCGTGAGAAAACACCTGGTAACACATCTGGAGAGAAGAGACTTCGTGACAACCCATCAACATGGGTTCAGGGAGGGTAAATCTTGCCTGACTGGCTTAACAGAATTCTACGACCAGGTGACAAAGATTAAGCAAGAAAGAGAAGGCTGGACGAACTGCATTTTCTTGGATTGTCGGAAAGACTTTGACACAGTACCGCATAAGAGGCTGGTACATAAGCTGGAGAGACAGGCAGGTGTAGCTGGTAAGGTACTCCAGTGGATAAGGGAGTACCTAAGCAATAGGAAGCAGAGAGTTACGGTGAGGGTGAGACCTCCGATTGGCGTGAAGTCACCGATGGAGTCCCACAGGGCTCTGTACTCGGTCCTATCCTGTTTCTGATATACGTAAATGATCTCCCGGAGGGTATAGATTCATTCCTCTCAATGTTTGCGGACGATGCCAAAATTATGAGAAGGATTAAGACAGAGGAGGATTGCTTGAGGCTTCAAGAAGACCTAGACAAGATGAAGGAATGGTCAAACAAATGGTTGTTAGAGTTTAACCCAAGCAAATATAATGTAATGAAGACAGGCGTAGGGAGCAGGAGGCCAGATACAAGGTATCATCTGGGAGATGAAATACTTCAAGAGTCAGAGAGAGAAAGACTTGAGAGAAAAAGACTCGACAAGGTTGTAAACACACTCAGCAACACTGAGGTTGTTAGTAAAAACAGGAAAATAATACAGATGTTAATAACTCAAGATGGAGAAGAATTAGCACGGGGCCACCAGGAGCCACGCTCAGTGCTCATGTATACCCCACCCTCCACCAGGAGCCACGTTCATTACCCCCCCTCCAGGATCAACCCACCACAGTACCCCCGCCCCACACTCACACATAATAACAAGGAGTCGGCCCACAGCTCCCATCACCCGCGGGGGAAACAGAAACGATTCCTTGGAGAGGTAAACAGTTCAGTAAACATGGCATAATGGTAGGGAGGGGGGGGAGGGGGAAGGAGCGTGTTTCAAAGCATTACATGAGCCTCACTATGTGGGAGACAGCAGCGAGCAAGACTCCTCTTCATGGGGCTGTTATTCTCCAGTGGACGGTATATGCCGGCCGTAAAGCACTAACGCCACACTACATATTAGGGACATTAAGGCTCGTCTCTACTGACAGTTCTCGCACCACGTGTGTGTGTAGGACACACACACACACACACACACGCAAGCAGGTACCCCCAAGGCACACACACGCAGGCGGGAGCAGAGAGCGACAGCTCAACCTCCGCTAGCACAACTAGGTGAGTACACATATATACACAAAACACACATTGGGATACTTTCTGATTGGTAGATTGAACAGAGACCTCTCGTGACTGGTCCATCCGTAATTGGTACAAACCTTATTGGTCGAGATAAAAGATTTCAAATAGATATGAATATTATATTATTTATATACTGACGCGTGAACAAATAATATGAAATATTCCAGCAAGTCATCAGGCTCGGAGCACTGGAGACACGCCATTTTGCCGCCTGACAGCCGGGTGGACAGCGCTTCGGATTCGTAGTCCTGAGATTCCGGGTTCGATCCCCGGTGGAGGCGGAGACAAATGGGCAAAATGTTTCTTTCACCCTGATGCCCCTGTTACCTATAAGTAAACAGGTGTCTGGGAGTTAGACAGCTGCTACGGGCTGCTTCCTGGGGGTGAAGGCCAGGTCGAGGACCGGGCCGCGGGGACACTAAGCCCCGAAATCATCTCAAGACAACCTCAAGAAGAGATCCATCCTCCTGTTTACATAGTACCTATTGTGACGATCGTCAATAGTCACGAATTCGTGCGTACTTAGCTCTTAGATAGTAGTATACTGACTAATAAGGAATTATTTAAAATAAAAAAAATGAAGTTAAAAAATAAACTTAATATTCCTAGGCCCTAGTATAGCATATAAATGTACTATATAAAGCCTCATATACAGTATATTAGGACCATGTTGTTGTTGTTAAAGATTCGCTACCTGGAACAAGAAGTTCCAAGTAGCACGGGCTATGGTGAGCCCGTAGTGGATGTTATTTATATATTAGGACCAGGAAGGTAAGGTTAGGTTAGTTTGTCTTTGCAATACAAGTAAAAAAAATTTTTTTCGGTTTGTGCAGCTCAGTAGTGGCAATTTCTACTTCCTAATTTCGTTATACGTCGGTATATGTACTATGGTCCTCATCATTACGATAAGGACTACCAAAACAGGAGGACGGGCTGCACATATACATACATATGTATTGCAGTACAAACATTGCATATTATATCCACAAGACATACCACCCTGCCTCATGACGTCACAAGCGTACAATATATTAGGTTTCTCACCACCCTAAAGCCTATGGAGGCTCAGACACCTAACCTAACCTAACCTAACCTAACCTAACCTAACCTAACCTAACCTACGAGACCCAGTGGTTCCCCTTCCCCTTAAAGTATGCACAACTATGCTATAGGTATGAACGCGTTAAATTTGAACATATATGTGCATCCCAAGTGTGTGAGAAAGTGAATTGAATTATCGGGGGAAAGCACCAAGCCATTACGACTATATAGCACTGCGAAGGGATCAGGATAAGGATTTGGGATGGGACGGAGTGGGGGAATGGTGCCCAACTACTTGGACGGTCGGGGATTGAACGCCGACCTGCGTGAAACGAGACCGTCGCTCTACCGTAAAGTGTGTGAGGAGACGTTAACACATGCTCCCGGAACATGGTGATATAGGTGAAATTCAGAAGAATTTCTGGTTGCAATTTTTTTACCATGTCGTAGCTCATTCGATTAAGGCAACGTCTGGGATGCTCTCGGACGCAGGTTCGAATCCTCGTCACGGCCCTTGTGGATTTGTTCAAGGTGATATAAGCCTTAAACCCAACTCCAGTCAAACGCAATCATTTAATATGACTTGATAACACGCTATTACTGAGGCCCGTATTATCAGTGCAGAGGCGGAAGTGTGACAAAAGATAACATTCACACAACGTTTAATGTCCCATGTTGCACAGGATATTGCTGAGATTGCAACATTCAACCCATAATGCAGGTGGAAATTATGTTGTGTGAATATTCTGAGATTTGCAACTGCAATTTTTTTTTTTTAAGATGAACAAACAGGGTGTCACATTCTCATTTTACGGAACAATACATGGCAAGAAATATATATTTTCAGAATTCAAATTAGCGACCATTGATATCACATGTGATAGCAACCATTGATATCACATGTGATAGCGACCAATGATATCACATGTGATAGCGACCAATGATATCACATGTGATCGCGACCAATGATATCACATGTGATCGCGACCAATGATATCACAATGATCGCGACAACCAATATAGCGATACAGATCACATCCATCTACGATAATTTAAGATATGTTTAGCGTGGTTGGGTGTAGGGCGAGTCAGAGAGGCGGGGGAGGCTTCCGACGACGCTGCCAAAGATCAAGAACCACGAAGGAGAGGCTTCCGCCTCAGCCAAAAAAACGGAAAGAGGTTGAACCAAGGCTGAGAGAGATAGAGAGAGGCTTCCCGTAGCTGCAAAAGAGGCCAGACGGCAGAACCAATCAGCAGAGACGTGTGATATTTCCAAGGGAACTGGAGATGGAGCCGAGGAGAACCAGGCTTCCTTCTTGGCCCAGGTAATGGCGGTAGAACCGAATGTGGAATCATCCGGCGCTGCCAAATTGAAGTCGAGGCATAACCGAAGAGAGGCTTCCGAGGTTATACCGAGGAGAGAAAGGCGCTACACAGAGCGCATTAAACTCAACAAAGCATCCGATCCTTTATTACACGGCTGGCTACACAATGTGATCCCAACACGCCGCAACCCGCATCTTTTGTTCCGTGGTAAAGCTCCGTAGGGAACGCTGACCGTCCCAGGAACAATGATGTAATACATTTATTTTCTCCTCCACGTTAGTGCCCAACCACTTGGACTCGCTTCATGTAGGTCGGTGTTCAATCCCCGACCGTCTTCGACAAATGGTTGGGCACCATTCCTCATCCCCCGTCCCTCGCCCCCCAGCGAGCAGAGCGCCCTCAGCGAGCAGAGCGCCCCCCAGGGAGCAGAGCGCCCCCAGCGAGCAGAGCGCCCCCCAGCGAGCAGAGCGCCCCGCAGGAAGCAGAGCGCTCCCCAGGGAGCAGAGCGCCCTCAGCGAGCAGAGCGCCCCCCAGGGAGCAGAGCGCCCCCCAGGGAGCAGAGCGCCCCCAGCGAGCAGAGCGCCCCCCAGGGAGCAGAGCGCCCCCAGCGAGCAGAGCGCCCCCCAGCGAGCAGAGCGCCCCGCAGGAAGCAGAGCGCCCCCAGGGAGCAACAAGAGACCCCCCACAATACTCACCCGTCCCCCCCCCCCAGCCAACCCTCCACCATGGCAACCAAACCACTGACAAGGGGGGAATCACGAACCCAAAAACAATAACAGAGAGGCACCACAGAGACCAATCAATTGCCGGGAGACGCACACAGGCTAGGAAAGTAATTGGTGCGATCATAGACTTATAGAATCATAAAAACCGAGATTAGAAAAAAACAGAAATACAAATATTTACCTAACTGTAATCAAAGTCAATAAAATATTATGTATGTGTATCTGAAGTAGTAAGCCAGATTCTTGGGGGTAGTATAATTAAGTCGGGGTCGGCCCAAGTGCCAGGCTTTGAAAAGTATTGGCAACTAAAATGACCCCGTTGGGATCCTAAGGTTGCAAGGCCTAAAATAAATCGTACATGTGTTTCCTTAGACGTCCACGCTTACTCCCGCTTACTGTTATGGGTTACTCGATAGCGATGACAGTAAATTAATTTGGATTGCACTATTAAATCTGAGAGAGAGAGAGAGAGAGAGAGAGAGAGAGAGAGAGAGAGAGAGAATGAGAATGAGAATCCAGCAAAGCCATAACCAATGAGTTACAAAACCGGCAACCAATGGACAAGGAGAGAATTACAAGTCCGTAAATAATGAGAGGAGAAAGACCTTCCGAACAATAGCAGGACGGCAAAACAATGGAAGAACGTATTGGCAAGGACTCCTGTC
>WNGS01159290.1:6523-29205 GCA_020271785.1 Procambarus virginalis
GATCTTCCCTACAGCCCCCCCCCCCCCAACACGGGCACTCAGCCCCATAAACACTTAAGCAGGAAACCGTTTCCCAAAGCAGACTCCGGGGCCCCCATGATCAAGGGGTCCAGTGTCTTCTCATACACATGTATAAAGGACTAATTAAAAAAATATATAATGATAAACATGTTAACCTAACTATTCTCTTATTGAGGCCAAAGAACAATTCTGTATTAAAACATTTGTCTTATTATTTCATCTTGTGTCACCAATTTAAGATAATTTTATTTATAATATTGAACCGGCTTTATTGAACACCTTTGATCATCTTTATTTTGTTTACAGATGTTATAAGAGTCATGTATTTAAATACCTGCATCACAAACATAGGAGGTATGTTAAACATGGGCTATAACAAGTCAGCTTTATATAAACATGTGAGACCGATAGAGGGTCTGGTAGCTGATGACGGACAGCCGCGGCAGGACTCGTAATTCTGTGGCCCGGGTTCGATTTCCCGGGACCAGGCAGAACAAATGGGCAAAGTTCTTTCAATCGTGATGCACTGTTACCTAGCAGTAAATTGGTACGTGGGAGTGTAGACAGCTGTTACGGAGCTGCTTCCTGTGTGTGTGTGTGTGTGTGTGTGGGGTGGTGTGTGTGTGTGTGTGTGTGTGGTGTGGTGTGTGTGTGTGTGTTGGTGTGTGTGGTGTGTGTGTGGAAATTTTTTTTTAGTAGTTACAGTTGATTGATTTGACAGTTGAGAGCGGGCCGAAAGAGGCAGAGAGCTCAACCTCCGCAAGCCCAATTAGGTGAGGACAACTAGATGAGTACACCACACACACACAACACACACACACACACACACACACACACAAACACACACAAACAACACACAGCACACACAAACACACACACACACACACACACACACACACACACACACACACACAAACACACACACACACACACAACACACACACCACACAGACACACCACACACACACACACACAACTACCACACACACACACATTACCCTCACTATTCTCACCTTGAAGCTTATCAATAAGACTCAGGTAAAAACAGATATGCATGTGAGCTTCGTAGCAGAGCCAGACACAAACCCGGTGTGTGACAGGGGGACCTCTCCCTCTAAGTCTTCATCACCTGTACACGCTAATCAACACTACAACACCTTTGCTCGTGCAGGAGTGCATGGCCTGCACGCCAGGTGATGGGGAAGGGGGGGCAGGGTACAGGGAATCCCAGTCTGGGATACCCTGTAGTCTCATAGCCTGGGATACATGACAGACATGCATGTGTAGACCAAGCATAGAGCCACTAGAGCCTATGGTTACCTCAGGTGTGTATGCATCGGGTCCAACTTCACTATAGACTGGGCCATGCCGGTGTCTGGGTCTCACGGGGCTCTGTAGTGTTCCATCTTAACACTGAGAGCTGACTCTGTGTACCCTAAGCTCTGTCACGGTTCAACCTAACTCTGGGGTACATGCCTTCACCTGGTCGGCTTTGGCTCTAAGCTTCACCTGGACACCCTTGGACTCTAAGCTTCACCTGGTCACCCTTGGCTCTAAGCTTCACCTGGTACCCCTTGGCTCCAAGCTTCACCTGGAAGCTTGAACGAGGAACAACTGAGACAGCTACACGCTAAAACTGTCTCCTACAACAGTATCATCTTGTTTTTATCACTCTTTCATATCTGATCCTGTCCAGTCTGATCATTAATTTAGTTCATAATACAGTGAGTATAGAGCTTATAGTCACTGTCACAGAGGAGAATGTGACCACTTATGTGGATGAAAGGGAGCAGCAGAACAACAGAAGTACACTCCCGCAAACACACACACCGAACTACGACGTTGGTACAACGTTTCGAACAAGTTTTTACACCTCCTAACCAGTTATAACAACCAATATAGCAATGTTGTAACTAACCTTCTAATACGTCATAAACGTTAAGCTCAAGACTGTAACAACTTTATTACACGTTGTAACAAGCGGAAAAAGAGACATTACTGCGTGTGTTTCCAGGGAATTTACATCGCATCAAGCTTCGATACCCATGTGCATGTGAAATATGCTTACAGGTTCCGGAAGATGAGAGGAAATGTCAGCACTGTTACTTATCTTGAGGTTATCTTGAGATGGTTTCGGGCTTAGTGTCCCGCCGGCCCGGTCCTCGACAGGCCTTCCACCCTCAGGAAGCAGCCCGTGACAGCTGACTAACCACCCAGGTACCTATTTACTGCTAGGTAAACAGGGCCATAGAGTGAAAGAAACTCTGCCCATTGTTCTCGCCGGCGGTCCGGGATCGAGCCCGGGACCACAGGGATTCACAAGTTCAGTGTGATGTCCGTTCGGCCGACCGGCTCCCCTGTGTGGAAATGCCCGACAGCACACTGGAACATTGTATCTAACACACCAATGCCACAGTAACAACCACACGACCACTGGAACATTATCTCACACCGTGCCCACGTACAGCCACAACAGACCACTGGAAACATTTATTCTAACACAGTACACTGTTACACCACAACAGACCCACTGGAATAGTTATCTAACTACAGTGCCACAGTTACACCACCACACACATCCAATGACAAGTAATTATCAAAGAACGCACCGAGCCGGGAAGGCTATGGAGCACCGTATGTTTCTGATGGTAATTATTTGTGTTCTCAGTACGTGGGTGATTCATTTACTCCGCTGTGATACGAACAGTTGTCTTGAACGAAGGACTTGCTGGGGAAAGTTCGAGCCGCAGCAGTTTTGCGTCGTGCGCAAAGTGCTTGTCATTCATAACGTGGAGGTTTGATGATTGGATTAACGCGCATTTGGCGCATGTTGATGAGGACTGTCTGTGCTGGATGGGACGGTGACGGAGCGGATCTGTCCGGTGGACGGTGATGGAGCGGGTCTGTCCGGTGGACGGTGATGGAGCGGGTCTGTCCGGTGGACGGTGATGGTGCAGATCTGTCCGGTGGACGGTGATGGAGCGGATCTGTCCGGTGGACGTGATGGAGCGGGTCTGTCCGGTGGACGGTGATGGTGCAGATCTGTCCGGTGGACGGTGATGGAGCGGATCTGTCCGGTGGACGGTGATGGAGCGGGTTTGTCCGGTGGACGGTGATGGAGCAGATCTGTCCGGTGGACGGTGATGGAGCGGATCTGTCTGGTAGACGGTGATGGTGCGGATCTGTCCGGTGGACGTGATGGAGCGGGTCTTTCCGGTGGACGGTGATGGAGCGGGTCTGTCCGGTGGACGGTGATGGAGCGGATCTGTCCGGTGGACGGTGATGGTGCGGATCTGTCCGGTGGACGGTGATGGAGCGGGTCTGTCCGGTGGACGGTGATGGAGCGGGTCTGTCCGGTGGACGGTGATGGAGCGGGTCTGTCCGGTGGACGTGATGGAGCGGGTCTGTCCGGTGGACGGTGATGGTGCGGATCCGTCCGGTGGACGGTGATGGAGCGGGTCTGTCCGGTGGACGGTGATGGAGCAGATCTGTCCGGTGGACGGTGATGGAGCGGGTCTGTCCGGTGGACGGTGATGTAGCAGATCTGTCCGGTGAACGGTGATGGAACGGGTCTGTCCGGTGGACGGTGATGGAGCGGATCTGTCCGGTGGACGGTGATGGTGCGGATCTGTCCGGTGGACGGTGATGGTGCGGATCTGTCCGGTGGACGGTGATGGTACGGATCTGTCCGGTGGACGGTGATGGTGCGGATCTGTCCGGTGGACGGTGATGGAGCGGATCTGTCCGGTGGACAGTGATGGAGCGGATCTGTCCGGTGGACGGTGATGGTGCGGATCTGTCCGGTGGACGGTGATGGTGCGGATCTGTCCGGTGGACAGTGATGGAGCGGATCTGTCCGGTGGACAGTGATGGAGCGGATCTGTCCGGTGGACGGTGATGGAGCGGATCTGTCCGGTGGACGGTGATGGAGCGGATCTGTCCGGTGGACGGTGATGGAGCGGGTCTGTCCGGTGGACGGTGATGGTGCGGATCTGTCCGGTGGACGGTGATGGAGCGGGTCTGTCCGGTGGACGGTGATGGAGCAGATCTGTCCGGTGGACGGTGATGGAGCGGATCTGTCCGGTGGACGGTGATGGTGCGGATCTGTCCGGTGGACGGTGATGGAGCAGATCTGTCCGGTGGACGGTGATGGAGCGGATCTGTCCGGTGGACGGTGATGGTGCGGATCTGTCCGGTGGACGGTGATAGTGCAGATCTGTCCGGTGAACGGTGATGGAGCGGGTCTGTCCGGTGGACGGTGATGGAGCGGGTCTGTCCGGTGGACGGTGATGGAGCGGATCTGTCCGGTGGACGGTGATGGAGCAGATCTGTCCGGTGGACGGTGATGGTGCGGATCTGTCCGGTGGACGGTGATGGAGCAGATCTTTCCGGTGGACGGTGATGGTGCAGATCTGTCCGGTGGACGGTGATGGAGCAGATCTGTCTGGTGGACGGTGATGGTGCGGATCTGTCCGGTGGACGGTGATGGTGCGGATCTGTCCGGTGGACGGTGATGGAGCAGATCTGTCCGGTGGACGGTGATGGAGCGGATCTGTCCGGTAGACGGTGATGGTGCAGATCTGTCCACTGGAAGGTGACGGAAATGGCTCTATAACTCTACCATCGACGTATGTTTAACAGATATTTTATATAAACTTCGACTAGCCAATCAAAGAGCAGAACAAAGTTCCACCGACGAATCTCAGTCGATTTTTCGTGTCGAAGAGTCTTGCTAATCTGATATTGTTCTTGAGGAGAAAACCTGACCTCTAAATGATGATTTTTTCAACCCGTCTTCATAAACAACTGATAACTACTCGTTAATACAGCTGTTTAACTCCCTATTTATAAATAAAAACACTTTACTCACGACTCACAATTGATGACGTTTGAGTGTGTGTGGAACAATGCTTTGTTCACCTCTGTTGTGGCCAGTATTCCCAAGGTCTGAAGTACACAGCTTGAGGCTAAAAATTGTCACAACATCTGTGTCTCTTTCGTTTACAGTAATCTTATAAGTGATGTACCTATTTTGATTATTATAAATATTATTTATAAAGAAAAAATCTGACAACTTTTGACTCAATGTGATTCTTATGCTTATTTTATTATTATTATTTTCTACCACAGACGTGGCCACATATTTACAATGCTAATCAGGATATATACTAGCATATTCCAGCATATCTAGCTGACTAGCATATTCTTATCCTTGCAAGAGTAACATATCCTGAAGCGATGTAGAAACATGCTGGTAATCGGAGGATTTACCTGGTTGATATCTGTTTGATGGGGTTCTGGGAGTTGTTCTACTCCCCAAGCCCGGCCTTGAGTTCTGAGAGTAGTGAGAGTTGTGGCTGTTGCTTGGAGCGGCCCGCGATCATTTCTAGGAATTAAACTAATAATATCGACAAACTTTTTTCCCCACAAAGGATGTGTCTGGTGAGTTCGAGTCCCCACCTTAGTGACAATGTTGGCACGGCAACCATGTTTCTAGTTCTTCTTAAATGTTTCCTTCGATTTTCAAGAGCATCCAAGGTCTCAAACACACACTATAATTAATTCCCGCCAAACACACACCGAAACTACGACGTTGGTACAACGTTCGAACAAGTTTTAACACCTAACCAGTTATAACAACCAATATAGCATGTTGTAACAACGTTCTAATACGTCATAAACACGTTAAGTCAAGCTGTAACAACTTTATTACAAGTTGTAACAAGCGGAAAACGGAGACAGTTTCGGTTTGTGTTTCCAGGCACGTGAAAACACTCTGTGTCCGGGAAACCTCACTGTAATTTTTACGGAGGCTCATAGATATATATTATGTGTGTGTCTCCTCACCTAGTTGTGTTTGCGGGGGTTGAGCTTCTGCTCTTTGGTCCCGCCTCTCAACCATCAATCTACTGGTGGACAGATTCCTGAACTTCTCGAGTTATTTCATGTTTACATTTGAAGCTGTGTATGGAGTCAGCCTCCACCACATCACTGCCTAGTGCATTCAATTTACTAACTACTCTGGCACTGAAAAAGTTGTTTCTAATGTCTCTTTGGCGTGTGTGTGTGTGAGAGTGTGTGTGCGTGTGTATGTGTGTGTGTGTGAGTGTGTGTGTGCGTGTGTGCGTGCGCATGTGGTTGAGTATGTTTATGCATGTAGGCATGTTCACCTCTCTCCAAATATATACCTTTGGTGTTTAAAAAAATAGTATTTAATTACCAAAAGTCAGTACAGAGCTACAAAGGTCCAGATTCCGAACAAAGTATTGCTTCCATTGTACACGTGTACACGGCACACAGTCATGTGCTCACACACACCAGACCAGCCCCCCCCACACACACACACGCACACACCTGCGCTTACATAGTTGTGCCTGCAGGGTCGAGTTTCTGCCCATAGTGTCAGCTGGTGGAGAGGCGAGGGTGTAAGGGTATTAAAACAACCCTTATGGTACAAATTGGTGATTGAACATACCCGAGTACACACACACACACACACACACACACACACAGGTAGGGGGCCAGGTAGCCTGGTGGATAGCGTGCAGGTTTCGTAATTCTGTGGCGCGGGTTCGATTCCCGCACCCGGCAGAAACAAATGGGCAAAGTTTCTTTCACCCTGAATGCCCCTGTTACCTAGCAGTAAATAGGTACCTGGGAGTTAGTCAGCTGTCACGGGCTGCTTCCTGGGGTGTGTGTGTGTGGTGTGAAAAAAAAAGTAGTTAGTGTAGTTAGTAAACAGTTGATTGACAGTTGAGAGGCGGGCCGAAAGAGCAAAGGTCAACCCCCGTAAAATACAACTAAGTACAACTAAGTGAATACACACACACACACACACACACACACACACACACACACACACACACACACACACACACACGGGAAGACGGGACACCACGAGCGTAGCTCTCATCCTGTAACTACACTTAGGTAATTACACTTAGGTAATTACACACATGAACATACGCAAGAGTATGCACATTTACATCATGTCTTCCACTGGTACATAAACACAGGTATTAGCTAAGAACAATGAGAGGCAGAGATGACCCGCGCCGATGAGCGGTGCCGGGAACACAACACAAAAACACTGAGAGGTAAAAAGGTTTTGGAAGTGAGACGCATCAAACACGGCGCAGAGTTGGCAACCCCCGGCGTAGTATAGCCAACTCAAGGAAGCAAAAACTAACCCTCGACTTCCTAAATGTTAATGGCTGGACTGACTGACCTGCTTGCCTACTGGCGCCTCGGGCAGCTGTGTCTCCTGTAACACAGCCAACAGCAGTTTGTCATACGCAGCCTGAGCAAATTCGGTCTTCAAATGGTCTCTGAATAATTTAGGTCTTTTACTGAACTCTGAAGAAATTCGGTCTTAAATGTGCTCTTTAATGTGGAACTTGCTTCCTATTGTGTTGAACATCCAGGTTGTTACTGCTGGCACAGTGATCAGACCTGGCCGACGCACTTGGTATTGTTACTGTTTCATAGTATCGTTAATTAACGCGTCAGTGTTGGCGTTGTCTCTTGTACTGAGCGAGACGAGGCTATTAAGCTGGCCTTAAGCATCGGATAATGCTTTAATGTTGGTTTTTGTGGCAAGACGATAAAGTGTTCGTGTTTGACTGTTAATTTGGTCTATCAGATGCTGCGTGGGAATATAATGAGCAAAATTTTATAGGTGTGTTAACTGTGTAAGCGAATGTGTACATCCCACGTAAGTGTCTTTCAACCGTAAGTCTCTAGTGATCTGTAGAAATATACGCAAACACTCATACATATTTTACTCATTTCAATGTGATTCCTTGCATGTGTGGATGTGTACCCAACCGGTTCCACCCTATTTCTCGCAAACCTGTCTAAGTGATCGTGCCCAGACTGCCGGAGTGGACTCCCGCTCTCGTAACCATCTTGGGTTTATGATGTAACACCGACCACAAGACACTAAGCCGGCTACTGGCGTATTTACCTCGCCGTTTCTCGCTAATTCGCCCCGTCGAGGGACACGACGGCTTTACAATATAACCATTAGGTGCTCCACAGGAAGCGAAGCATTCATGTATGTTTGGCAAATTCTTGTTTGAATTTCATGGTGGATAAAATGGCTTCCAGCATAATTTAAAAAAATCTAAGAAATCCAAATCGTAGTCCGTAATATCGAGATGACATTTTAAAAGATTAGGTACCGTGTCATTGCAACCACATCACATTGCAACCGAGCAACATTCCAGAGCGAGTAACTTGCATTCTGGTATGACGTAGCAGTGTTGCAGAGGGACGAGGGCGCGCGAACCACAACACCTGTCTTCAACATCTGTTCTGGACGGCCTGCAGTGTGGCACAGATGATCATCTGCGGCCCAGAAAATAAACATATTGCATTCCTGAGAGATCAGATAATAATCAACCTGGTGAGGCCACGTTCCATACAGGATATGTACGTTACACGCACAAAAAGAAATAGATTTCATTCAGAATGGTCTACTGACTTTCCAGGAAGGTCATGGGGGGGGGGGGGGTTCCCATACATCAAGAAGAAAAACATGCTTAAGCATACATACATGCTTAGAAAAAACTTTGGCATCAAAAAGCTTACGCTTCAGATACAACAGATTCCTTTCGAAAAAAGCATATTAATTTTAAGCAATTTTTAAGCAAAGAAATATCTTTTTTTGTTATAAAGTTCACAATGAACACAACGATGCTGGAAGGAGCCCAAACTAAAACTACATTTCAAGAATCATTCAATACTTTTCAATAATGGTAAATCGAATTCCAGGAATACGAGAGTCAGTCTAAACTTCCAGATAATTATAATATTCCTCAACAAACCGTTCACATACCACGAAAATGAGGAACACTTTAAAGTTGTATTGCTGCTAAACTCATCCAGTGCACTGCCCGTGCATCCAGCCACTTTGGCTTGGGGCATCCACCCTGGATGCCCAAGCTGCGTTCTAGAATCCCATCCTCCTGAAATGAAAGTACTTATAGAAACTATTTGGTGGAAAGTACCAATAAATAGTGATGGGCCGCCAGAAAGTACCAATATGTATTGATGGACCACCAGACAGTACCAATATTATGATGGACCACCAGAAAGTACAATATGTAGTGATGGACCACCAGAAAGTACCATATGTAGTGATGGACCACCAGAAAGTACCAATATGTATTGATTGACCACCAGAAAGTACCAATATGTATTGATGACCACCAGAAAGTACCAATATGTAGTGATGGACCACCAGAAGTACCAATATGTATTGATGGCCACCAAAAAGTACCAATATGTATTGATGACCACCAGAAAGTACTAATATGTATTGATGGACCACCAGAAAGTACCAAGATGTATTGATGGACCACCAGAAAGTACCAATATGTAGTGATGGACCACCAGAAAGTACCAATATGTATGATAGACCACCAGAAAGTACCAATATGTAGTGATGGACCACCAGAAAGTAACAATATGTATTGATGGACCACCAGAAGTACAATATGTATTGATGGACCACCAGAAAGTATCAATATGTAGTGATGGACCACCAGAAAGTACCAATATGTATTGATGGACCCAGAAAGTACCAATGTATTGATGGACCACCAGAAAGTATCAATATGTAGTGATGGACCACCAGAAAGTACCAATATGTAGTGATGAACCACCAGAAAGTACCAATATGTAGTGATGGACCACCAGAAAGTATCATATGTAGTGATGGACCACCAGAAAGTACCAATATGTAGTGATGAACCACCAGAAAGTACCATATGTAGTGATGGACCACCAGAAAGTACCAATGTAGTGATGGATCACCAGAAAGTACCAATATGTAGTGATGGACCACCAGAAAGTACCAATATGTAGTGATGGACCACCAGAAAGTACCAATATGTATTGATGGACCACCAGAAAGTACCAATATGTATTGATGGACCACCAGAAAGTACCAATATGTAGTGATGGACCACCAGAAAGTACCAATATGTATTGATGGACCACCAGAAAGTACCATATGTATTGATGGACCACCAGAAAGTATCAATATGTAGTGATGAACCACCAGAAAGTACCATATGTAGTGATGAACCACCAGAAAGTACCAATATGTAGCGATGAACCACCAGAAAGTACAAAATATGTACTACGATGAACCACTACAAGAAAATCTGAGCAGCACTCCGGAAAACCTAAATGGTTTTTCCTGAATGTTTAAAATTTTGACGTGAATACCAAAGTTCTATAGTTTCCAGGAGACCCAACCATATGTCCAGAACTATCACATGTACCCCAAAAGTCACCTGGAAACCCCAAAGAAGATATATAGCGTCTCAAGGTCGGATTCTCTACCCGAGGCACTTAAGTCCGCTACTCCGCAATGGACACCTTCTCTCGAAAACTCCTTGTGGACAAAAAAACTCGTCCTTAAAACTTGCAGGTCTGACAATCGTTCTCTCTCTTGCTCGTTTGTTATCTTGCAATTGGTAGTTGCTAGCATGCGGCTGCTGGACAGTTTTCACTTGTGATGAGAGAGGAAAACGTAGATTTTATTTATGGTCCGCTAAGAAAACTTTGTTTTTAGAGGTCGTTAATGGGACAATTTTATTTTTTTTGACCCTTTTCGTTATTCGTGTTTTTGTTACTGGAACTTTATTATTTAACCGAATTTTATATTTTTGAGAGACGGAATATTGTTAGAATAATAATTATAATAATAATAATATATTAATAACATTAATTATATACAGACGGCCATTTTAAACAGTAAAACGTTTGGCCCAGAAATCCCTACTACACATCCGGTTTCGACCCATGAAGAACCTCGTAAATCCTGTCTTGATCCACGAAGAACCTCGTAATCCTGTCTGATCCACGAAGAACCTCGTAAATCCTGTCTTGATCCACGAAGAACCTCGTAAATCCTGTCTTGATCCACGAAGAACCTCGTAAATCCTGTCTCGACCCACGACCCATTTAACGGCTGAGTCGACAATTATATGGACACACTGAACACATTCTGTTGCTATAATTAAAAAATACAAACAAAAGCTGGTTTGATCATGTGGTGGCTGCTGACGTCTGCAACACCGGGGATATCAGAGACAATATTAAACGACGTTGCAATACTGAAGGCTATTTTCCGCATTGCCATGTAACTGTGCCATAAAATGCACTGTTTTAGCCTGCAACAACAACAACAACANTTGATGAGTACAAAAGTAACATGAATGAACAAATTTGACAAAGAGGAAGTCTTAGAACCTGGAACTTCAAGAATAAGAGGTCACGGGGTCATAGATACAAGTTAAGGAAACAAAGATGCTGAAAAAAACATTAGAAAGTTCTCTTTTGCAACAGAACCGCAGAGAGTTGAGACAGGTTAAGAGAGAAGGTGGGGAGGCCAGAACCGTCAGTAGTGTTGTAAGACAAAGAGTACTGGGAAGACGGGACACCACGAACGTAGCTCTCATCCTGTAACTACACTTAGGTAATTACACACACACACACACACACACACACACAACACACACACACAACACACACACACACACACACACACACACACACACACACACACACACACGCACTAGGGACACAGGTGGAAGCTGAGTGCCCAAATGAGCCACAGAGATATTAGAAAGAACTTTTTTAGTGTCAGAGTGGTTGACAAATGGAATGCATTAGGAAGCGATGTGGTGGAGGCTGACTCCATACACAGTTTCAAATGTAGATATAATAGAGCCCATTAGGCTCAGGAAACTGTACACCTGTTGATTGACGGTTGAGAGGCGGGACCAAAGAGCCAGAGCTCAACCCCCGCAAGCACAACTAGGTGACAACTAGGTGAGTACACACACACACACACACACACACACACACACACACACACACACACACACACGCACACACACACATACACACAGGACTGCTTGAGGCTTCAAGAAGACCTAGACAAGCTGAAGGAATGATCGAACAAATGGTTGTTAGAGTTTAAGCCAAGCAAATGTAATGTAATGAAGATAGGCATAGGGAGCAGGAGGCCAGATACAAGGTATCATCTGAGAGACGAAATACTTCAAGAGTCAGCGAGAGAAAAAGACTTGGGGGTCGATATCACGCCAGACCTCTCTCCTGCAGCCCATTAAGAGGATAACATCAGCGGCATATGCCAGGCTGGCCAACATAAGAACGGCATTCAAAAACTTGTGTAAAGAATCGTTCAGAACTTTGTATACCACATATGTCTGGCCAATCCTGGAGTATGCAGCCCCAGCATGGAGCCCATATCTAGTCAAGGATATGACCAAACTGGAAAAGGTTCAAAGGTTTGCCACCAGACTAGTACCCGAGCTGAGAGGTATGAGCTACGAGGAGAGACTACGGGAATTAAACCTCACGTCTCTGGGAGACAGAAGAGTTAGAGGGGACATGATCACCACATACAAGATTCTCAGAGGTATTGATAGGGTAGATAAGGACAGACTATTTAACACAAGGGGCACACACACAAGGGGACACAGGTGGAAACTGAGTGCCCAAATGAGCCACAGAGATATTAGAAAGATTTTTTCAGTGTCCGAGTGGTTGACAAATGGAATGCATTAGGAAGTGATGTGGTTTGAGGCTGACTCCATACACAGTTTTAAGTGTAGATATGATAGAGCCCAATAGGCTCAGGAACCTGTAACCTGTTGATTGACGGTTGAGAGGCGGGACCAAAGAGCCAGAGCTCAATCCCCGTAAGCACAACTAGGTGAGTACAACTAGGTGAGTACACGCCTGTGGAGAAGGCGGCTAAAGACGGGTGAACTAACGTGTTGGCAACGCGTCACAACCGTCGTAGTTGGTTCATGAGCTTTGTGCCACAACACCTCCGTCCGCCGCCACCAGAGACGGTGGTGAACAACCTGTCACTGTCTGTTCCCATGTCATCACTGTCACTGCTGACGTCACCTTCACACCCGGCCAGCCGTCGTCACTGCTGACATCAACTGCCCACTACAGTGACCGAGCACAAGCAGTGACCGAGCAGTGACCGAGCACAAGCAGTGACCGAGCCCAAGCAGTGACCAAGCAGTGACCGAGCACAAGCAGTGACCGAGCACAAGCAGTAACCGAGCACAACCAGTGACCGAGCACAAGCAGTGACCGAGCAGTGACCGAGCACAAGTAGTGACCGAGCAGTAACCGAGCACAAGCAGTGACCGAGCACAAGCAGTAACCGAGCACAAGCAGTGACCGAGCACAAGCAGTGACCGAGCAGTGACCGAGCACAAGTAGTGACCGAGCAGTAACCGAGCACAAGCAGTGACCGAGCACAAGCAGTAACCGAGCACAAGCAGTGACCGAGCACAAGCAGTGACCGAGCAGTGACCGAGCACAAGCAGTGACCGAGCAGTGACCGAGCAGTAACCGAGCACAAGCAGTGACCGAGCAGTAACCGAGCACAAGCAGTGACCGAGCAGTAACCGAGCACAAGCAGTGACCGAGCACAAGCAGTGACCGAGCAGTGACCGAGCACAAGCAGTGACCGAGCACAAGCAGTGACCGAGCACAAGCAGTGACCGAGCAGTGACCGAGCACAAGCAGTGACCGAGCAGTGACCGAGCACAAGCAGTGACCGAGCACAAGCAGTGACCGAGCAGTGACCGAGCACAACCAATGACCGAGCACAAGCAGTGACCGAGCACAAGTAGTGACCGAGCACAAGCAGTGACCGAGCAGTGACCGAGCACAACCAGTGAGCGACATTCCCAACTCATCATTGCCCAAGTCACTCAGGAAAGACTGAGTCATCACCATCTTATAAAGAACGTCTCAACATAATACAAAAGTCTTATACACTGACCACTTCCTCCAGAAAAAAACAAGACTTAACAATTGACATTTTTGTCCAGCCTTAATACAAAAATGTGATGACACGAAGCAGCTCGGAGAATGTATTTGATAAACGATGTATTCTCCCAAAGTAACAATGCAGTGAATGTATCGGGAAAGGTAATTATTGTATCAATTGCTGCCAGGTATTACAATCAGTTGAGTATGAATAATTGTTACAAATCTCAATGTATAAGTAACTGGAGTTTGTTCTATTTTATCATAAAATTCAGTTATTGTTATATTTGTGGATGTATTATGTTCAATAATATTCAGACACGAGTAAGGCTGTGTTTTATACACCCACAGCACCAGGTGTGGCAGGTGTAGGGCAGTGTTTAAAGCAATGACACCCCCCCCCCCCCCCGTCCCATTACAAATCCTTATCCTGACCCGTTCCCAGTGCTAGATAGTCTAATGGCTTGGTGCTTTTCACTGATAATTCCCTTCCTCCTGTCCTACTTCTCTATCATACATAGTTTTAAAGCTATGAATAGTGTTTGCTGCCACAACCTGTTCCTTAAGTGCATTCCATCTCCCCACTACTCTCACGCTAAAGAAAAGTTTATAACATCTCTTTGACTCATCTGAGTGTCCAGCTTCCACCCATGTTCCCTTTTGTCCCCATGTTCTGTTGTTATTCTCCGTGATTATGGCGTCTATTTCCACTCCGTCAATCCCCTTAAGTATTATGTATGCTGTTATCATATCCCCAAGCTCATTTTTTTTATGTCATAAGATTCAGTTCCTTCAGTCGTTCTTCATATCTCATCCCTTGCAAATCCGGGACCAGCTTCGTCGCAAATTGTTTAACCTTTTCCAGTTTCCTCGTGTTTCTTTAGGAGGGGGCGTCATGATAGCGCTGCATACTCTAAGACTGGTCTCACGTAGGCAGTGCAAAGCGCCCTAAATGCCTTCTCATTTAGGTATCTGAATGACGTTCTAACTTTTGCTAGCGTAGAGTACGCTGCTGTCCTTATCTGATTTATATGTGCCTCAGGAGTTAGATTTGGTGTTACGTCCACTCCCAGGTCTCTTTCTCGAATCGCGAGTGTGTGTGTATACTTACCTACATATACTCACCTAATTGTGCTTGCGAGGGTTGAGTTCTGGCTCTTTGGTCCCGCCTCTCAACTGTCAATCAACTGGTGTACAGATTCCTGAGCCTACTAGGCTCTATCATATCTACATTTAAAACTGTGTATGGAGTCAGCCTCCACCACATCACTGCCTAATGCATTCCACCTGTTAACTACTCTGACACTGAAAAAGTTCTTTCTAACGTCCCTGTGGTTCATGTGGGTACTCAGTTTCCACCTGTGTCCCCTTGTTTGCGTTCCACTCGCGTTAAATAGTTTGTCTTTATCTACCCCGTTAATTCCTTTAAGAATTTTGTAGTTAGTGATCATGTCTCCCCGAGTTCTTCTGTCTTCCAGCAACGTGAGGTGCATTTCCCGCAGCCTTTCCTTGTAACTCATGCCTCTTAGTTCTGGGACTAGTCTAGTGGCATACCTTTGGACTTTTTCCAACTTCGTCTTGTGCTTGACAAGGTACGGGCTCCATGCTGGGGCCGCATACTCCAGGATTGGTCTTACACATGTGGTATACAAGGTTCTGAATGATTCCTTATACAGGTTTCTGAACGCCGTTCTGATGTTAGCCAGCCTCGCATATGCCGCAGACGTTATTCTTTTTATGTGGTTTCAAGAGACAGGTTTGGCGTAATATCAACTCCTAGATCTTTCTCTCTGTCCGTTTCATGAAGGACTTCGTCTTTCATTCGGTATCGTGTTTCTGGCCTCCTGTTTCCATTGCTTTACATTTACTCGAGTTGAACTTTAGCAGCCATTTGTTGGACCATTCCTTCAGTTTGTTTAGGTCATCTTCAGCCTCATACTATTTTCCTCTGACTTAATCCTCCTCGTAATTTTTGCATAATCAGCAAACAATGAGAGGAACGATTCTATTCCCTCTGGGAGATTATTTACATACATCAGAAATATAAGGTTCAATATAGGTCCAAGGACTGAACCCTGCGGGACTCCACTAGTGACACTTCGCCAATCTGAGGCTTGTGTGTGTGTGTGTGTGTGTGTGTGTGTGTGTGTGTGTGTGTGTGTGTGTGTGTGTGTGTGTGTGTGTGTGTGTGTGTGTGTGTGTGTGTAAGGGGCTTAGGTAAGAGTTGTGTGTGTGGTGCCAGAGTCATCTTCCTCTCCAGAGGCCCGCACGAGGTGCCATCGGTGAGGTCCTGAGAAAATACACTTTTAGCTTTCGCGAAAAAACCTTAATTGCATGAGTGCATGATCTTCACCAGCAGCTCTAGACGGGACGAGACGAGCCATTAATGAGCTGTCCACTTTTATACCGATAACTGCAACTTTGCAAACTTGCAGGGCAGTCTAAGTGCCAGAACATGTCTCTGTGTTGATGTGTGTTGATTATCTTCTGCGGTCCATTTAGCTGACATTTAGTTCGTCACTTGTTCCTTCATTGACCCGCTTGTGATCCAAGTACAACACATTGTGATAACGAGTCTCTGGTTGTACAGTTCCTGCTGATGTCGAGCACAGTGTTCAGCAGCCGGTGAGTGCATCTGTTATCGAGTGGTTATCGCGGAGGAAGACCGAGCTTGTGGAAGTTTAGCTCAAGCACCGGGTCCGCTTCACCTTATCACCCGTTGAGTTCATCGAACTTTTTGCATGTTGCTGATAGCAACAAAGCTGCAACTTGAGCAGCCACCAGCTTGAGCAGCACCCAAGTGCTTCTCCCAACTCCAAAGACAAGAAAGTTGTTCATGCTTGTCTTTCTCCAGTGCCCACTTCTCCCTCTGAGTGGCAGAGTTAAAATGCTTTTTAATATTGTATTGTTATTATAACATTCATCATCACTTCCATCCAAAGACATAATTTTTGGTATTATTCATCGTTTACATCAATGAGTTGACTCGTCGACGAGTATGTTGCAGGCGGCAAGCAAACCCAAGCTTCACTTGGGGCGATGTGTAGACAACATCACTAGAGTTATTACTACTGTCTCAGTATTTGGCGCCTGCTACTCAAGTGACAGGTGCCAAATACTGACGCAGACGCAGGCATAGTTACTGACGCAGACGCAGGTATAGTTACTGACGCAGACGCAGGTAAAGTTACTGTCGCAGACGCAGGCCTAGTTAATGACGCAGACGCAGGCATAGTTAATGACGCAGACGCAGGCATAGTTAATGACGCAGACGAAGGTATAGTTACTGACGCAGACGCAGGCATAGTTACTGATGCAGACGCAGGCATAGTTACTGACGCAGACGCAGGCCTAGTTAATGACGCAGACGCAGGCATAGTTAATGACGCAGACGCAGGCATAGTTAATGACGCAGACGCAGGCATAGTTACTGACGCAGACGCAGGCATAGTTACTGACGCAGACGCAGGCATAGTTACTGACGCAGACGTAGGCATAGTTACTGACGCAGACGCAGGCCTAGTTATGACGCAGACGCAGGCATAGTTAATGACGCAGACGCAGGCATAGTTACTGACGCAGACGCAGGCATAGTTACTGACGCAGACGCAGGCATAGTTACTGACGCAGACGCAGGCATAGTTACTGACGCAGACGCAAACTATATCCTCCACGGCTTACAGTGACTCATCAAGCGAATACATCCACCGAGTCCAAACAGTGAATCCTTAAGCACCGACGGTCCAAGTGAGAGAATGACGCCATTACCAAAAGAAAGATCATTCTTAATCATTCATTCTGTTCAACGTTAGAGATGAGGAAAGGTTTCCTAAACTCTTAGTCTCGTTAAAGGCTGACTTCTCTCTCTCCCCCAATTACCTAGTTCCTGGGAGCCACAAATGGTTGGGTGATGACTTGCTCGTGGCAGGATTGGCTTGATAAATTGCTGGTCTGGTCTTGTGAGTCGTTATGACACAGTCATTATTGTAGCTCAGTTATTGTTGTTGATTATGGAGTGGCTTGTGGGGCCTGTCACTGGATAGTTTGTGGGACCAGTCACTGGATAGTTTGTGGGGCCTGTCACTGGGATAGTTTGTGGGGCCTGTCACTGGATAGTTTGTGAGACCTGTCACTGGATAGTTTGTGAGACCTGTCACTGGATAGTTTGTGAGACCTGTCACTGGATAGTTTCTGGGGCCTGTCACTGGGTAGTTTGTGGGGCCTGTCACTGGATAGTTTGTGGGACCTGTCACTGGATAGTTTCTGGGACCTGTCACTGGATTGTTTGTGGGACCTGTCACTGGGTAGTTTGTGGGGCCTGTCACTGGATAGTTTGTGGGACCTGTCACTGGGTAGTTTGTGGGGCCTGTCACTGGATAGTTTGTGGGACCTGTCACTGGGTAGTTTGTGGGGCCTGTCACTGGATAGTTTGTGGGACCTGTCACTGGGTAGTTTGTGGGGCCTGTCACTGGATAGTTTGTGGGACCTGTCACTGGGTAGTTTGTGAGACCTGTCACTAGACAGTTTGTGGGACGTCTATGCGTTACATGAGACTAATAATTGTCGTACGAGAAACTGGAAGCCGCTCGTGAAAGTGACGTACTGTCCAGTTTCTGTTGTGGGTTCTCTGGTAGTTTAGGAGAGACTACTTTACATTGACTTTTTTTGAGGATGGGAAACCTTAGGAGAACGGACTGAATCACGATACACACTTACGTGAGCCACCGAGAGGTCTTTACTGCTGTACAGTGAGGTGTGCAGGCTACCGACGTCGGACTTGTCGACCAGTTGGGACTTGTCGACCAGTTGGGACTTGTCGACCAGTTGGGACTTGTCGACCAGTTGGGACTTGTCGACCAGCTAGGACTTGTCGGCCAGCTGATGTGGTCACCACGATCACCAACACATNTTTCCCTGCTATTCGTAGATCTGACTTTTGTTTAAGTTCTTAAGTTTTTGCCATGCGTAAATACCTGGAATTTATCATTGTTAACAACATGTTATCATGATATTTAACAGTAACTGGAGTTTATCACTGTTGAACAACATGTTATCGTGATGTTTCACGGTACCTGGAAGCCCACATGAAGACTTTATTGATATCAGGTTTTGGCATTTCATTGTCGTCTACAAAAGTCATTTTAATGCCGAGTTTTTATTTTGTGCCAAGAATGACACGAGTCTGTGACTTATTTTTGTGCGAGTGAAGCGGAGCCGCTTGATCCCATGCACACGGGAGGCTGGGACAGTGAGTGGGACGGGTGGGAGGGAGACAGCTGCTCCCATGCACACGGGAGGCTGGGACAGTGAGTGGGACGGGTGGGAGGGAGACAGAGCTGCTCCCATGCACACGGGAGGCTGGGACAGAGAGGGACGGGTGGGAGACACACGAAAAACACAACACAATTGGCGTAACACAAACTAAAGTTCGAATAGTGAGAGAAGCAGAAACCCTGCTACCCATCTCTTACCCATCTCCTACCTGCCTCTTACCCACCTCTTACCCACCTCTTACCCACCTCTTACCCACCTCTTACCCACCTCTTACCCACCTCTTACCCATCTACTCAGTTCTGACCTAAACTAAAGCTGACAATGTGGGTGACACATCCATCAATACTCGGACGCTGCTCTCACTCTGCTCCAGCAGCCTGCACCTGCTGGTCCATAGTCATGCTCCAGCAGCCTGCACCTGCTGGTCCATAGTCATGCTCCAGCAGCCTGCACCTGCTGGTCCATAGTCATGCTCCAGCAGCCTGCATCTGCTGGTCCATAGTCATGCTCCAGCAGCCTGCATCTGCTGGTCTATAGTCATGCTCCAGCAGCCTGCACCTGCTGGTCCATAGTCATGCTCCAGCAGCCTGCACCTGCTGGTCCATAGTCATGCTCCAGCAGCCTGCACCTGCTGGTCCATAGTCATGCTCCAGCAGCCTGCATCTGCTGGTCCATAGTCATGCTCCAGCAGCCTGCACCTGCTGGTCCATAGTCATGCTCCAGCAGCCTGCATCTGCTGGTCCATAGTCATGCTCCAGCAGCCTGCATCTGCTGGTCTATAGTCATGCTCCAGCAGCCTGCACCTGCTGGTCCATAGTCATGCTCCAGCAGCCTGCATCTGCTTGTCCATAAGAGGCTTTGCTACACCTACATAGACTGCAGACTTGAACCTGTCCTCAGGAAATACATCTATCTATAGCCTACAAAGATGGCCAGGTTACCCCACAAAGATGGTGGAGCTGCACCGCCTGAGAGAGCTACGCTTCACCTACATTACACCTACGAACATTTGCACTCTAACTACGCAATAAAGCTGATTTGTTTAATCCTGGAGACAATCTTGGCTAAGAGCTACCTCTATGATTACAAATCAAATCTGAATCTTTATTCATCAATGGTTATTCACAGTAAGTGGGGAAAGTTTACACAAAAAGTAGATTACATTAATTTGATTGAAAGTAGAGTACATTAATAAACTGGACTAAACAGGTGTACAACAAACTAATGTAAATCAAAAGTAAATCAAATTTACATTTTAGACATAAAGCGAGTGACATTTAGCTTACGATTTAAAAGGGATATTATAAAGAAAACATGAGGTGAACGTAAGACATATATTGCCACAATTTATATCACAGGATAAAGATGATGTGAAGACAATTAGAAATACATCTAATATAAACTACCATAACATTGAAGAAATTTGTACATCTTCTGCAACAGATTCTGGAGTTATTCCAGCTCAAAAATCACTCCAAACACACAGCTCATTCTAACATTGAAATGATTCATTAGTATTCAAAATGGCCGTTAGTAATCCTTCTCTTTGTGAGAGAAACTCATACTTGCTGACATTCACCGGGGACATTCCTGCTTGCTCTCTTGACTAGTTGTGTTATTCTGTCCTGTATTCCGTCAGCACCATTATATTTGTCTATAATACATAAATGAGAGATGTAATTTTGCCAGAAAAAATAACCCATCAAGTGTATATGTATATATATATATATATATATATATATATATATATATATATATATATATATAATATATATATATATATATATATATATATATATATATATATATATATATGCGGAAAAACCATATGTGAAGAATTAGAGAATGCTGAACGCGTTTTCGGCTCAATTAGCCTTCATGAGAACAATATATAGAGAGAAGAGGGAAGCTGTTGTTTTAGATTCACCCACTCTGAACAAAAGTTCCAAGTAGCACGGGCTATGGTGAGCCCGTAGTGGACTTACCTGGCACAGGAGCGGGACAAGTAGCACGGGCTATGGTGAGCCCGTAGTGGACTTACCTGGCACAGGAGTGGGGCAAGTAGCACGGGCTATGGTGAGCCCGTAGTGGACTTACCTGGCACAGGAGCGGGGCAAGTAGCACGGGCTATGGTGAGCCCGTAGTGGACTTACCTGGCACAGGACCGGGGCAAGTAGCACGTGCTATGGTGAGCCCGTAGTGGACTTACCTGGCACAGGAGCGGGGCAAGTGGCACGGGCTATGGTGAGCCCGTACTGGACTTACCTGGCACAGGAGCGGGGCAAGTAGCACGGGCTATGGTGAGCCCGTAGTGGACTTACCTGGCACAGGAGCGGGGCAAGTAGCACGGGCTATGGTGAGCCCGTAGTGGACTTACCTGGCACAGGAGCGGGGCAAGTAGCACGGGCTATGGTGAGCCCGTAGTGGACTTACCTGGCACAGGATCGGGGCAAGTAGCATGGGCTATGGTGAGCCTGTAGTGGACTTACCTGGCACAGGAGCGGGCCAAGTAGCACGGGCTATGGTGAGCCGTAGTGGACTTACCTGGCACAGAAGCGGGTCAAGTAGCACGGGCTATGGTGAGCCCGTAGTGGACTTACCTGGCACAGGAGCGGGTCAAGTAGCACGGGCTATGGTGAGCCCGTATTGGACTTACCTGGCACAGGAGCGGGGCAAGTAGCACGAGCTATGGTGAGCCCGTAGTGGACTTACCTGGCACAGGAGCGGGCCAAGTAGCACGGGCTATGGTGAGCCCGTAGTGGACTTACCTGGCACAGGAGCGGGCCAAGTAGCACGGGCTATGGTGAGCCCGTAGTGGACTTACCTGGCACAGGAGCGGGGCAAGTAGCACGGGCTATGGTGAGCCCGAGTGGACTTACCTGGCACAGGAGCGGGGCAAGTAGCACGGGCTATGGTGAGCCGTAGTGGACTTACCTGGACAGGAGCGGGGCAAGTAGCACGGGCTATGGTGAGCCCGTAGTGGACTTACCTGGCACAGGAGCGGGCCAAGTAGCACGGGCTATGGTGAGCCCGTTGTGTAATTACCTGGCACAGGAGCGGGGCAAGTAGCACGGCTATGGTGAGCCCGTAGTGGACTTACCTGGCACAGGAGCGGGCCAAGTAGCACGGGCTATGGTGAGCCCGTAGTGTGGACTTACCTGGCACAGGAGCGGGGCAAGTAGCACGGGCTATGGTGAGCCCATACTGGACTTACCTGGCACAGGAGCGGGGCAAGTAGCACGGGCTATGGTGAGCCCGTAGTGGACTTACCTGGCACAGGAGCGGGGCAAGTAGCACGGGCTATGGTGAGCCCGTAGTGGGATTACCTGGCACAGGAGCGGGGCAAGTAGCACGGCTATGGTGAGCCCGTAGTGGACTTACTGGCACAGGACCGGGGCAAGTAGCACGTGCTATGGTGAGCGTAGTGGCTTACCTGCACAGGAGCGGGGCAAGTGGCACGGGCTATGGTGAGCCCGTATGGTGGCTTACCTGGCACAGGGAGGGGGGCAAGTAGCACGGGCTATGTGAGCCCGTAGTGACTTACCTGG
>WNGS01159293.1:13411-25836 GCA_020271785.1 Procambarus virginalis
CAGACACCATGAACCACCAGACACCATGAACACCAGACACCATGAACCACTAGACCCATGAACCACCAGACCCCATGAACCACCAGACCCCATGAACCACCAGACACCATGAACCACCAGACACCATGAACCACCAGACACCATGAACCACTAGACCCCATGAACCACTAGACCCCATGAACCACTAGACCCCATGAACCACTAGACCCATGAACCACTAGACCCCATGAACCACTAGACCCCATGAACCACTAGACCCCATGAACCACCAGACCCCATGAACCACCAGACCCCATGAACCTCCAGACACCATGAACCACCAGACACCATGAACCACCAGACACCATGAACCACTAGACCCCATGAACCACCAGACCCCATGAACCACCAGACACCATGAACCACTAGACCCCATGAACCACTAGACCCCATGAACCACCAGACCCCATTAACCACAAGCCCCATGAACCACTAGACCCCATGAACCACTAGACCCCATGAACCACTAAACCCCATAAACCACCAGATCCCATGAACCACTAGACCCCATGACCACTAGACCCCATGAACCACTAGACCCCATGAACCACTAGAACCCATGAACCACTAGACCCCATGAACCACTAAACCCCATAAACCACCAGATCCCATGAACCACTAGACCCCATGAACCACTAGACCCCATGAACCACTAAACCCCATGAACCACTAGAACCCATGAACCACTAGACACCATGAACCACCAGACCCATGAACCACCAGACACCATGAACCACTAGACACCATGAACCACTAGACCCATGAACCACCAGACACCATGAACCACTAGACCCCATGAACCACCAGACCCCATAAACCACCAGACACCATGAACCACTAGACCCCATGAACCACTAGACCCCATGAACCACAAGCCCCATGAACCACTAGACCCCATGAACCACTAGACCCCATGAACCACTAAACCCCATAAACCACCAGATCCCATGAACCACTAGACCCCATGAACCACTAGACCCATGAACCACTAGACCCCATGAACCACTAGAACCCATGAACCACTAGACCCCATGAACCACCAGACCCCATGAACCACCAGACCCCATGAACCACTAGACCCCATGAGCCACTAGACACCATGAACCACTAGACCCCATGAACCACTAGACCCCATGAACCACTAGACCCCATGAACCACCAGACCCCATGAACCACCAGACCCCATGAACCACTAGACCCCATGAACCACGCGACCCCATGAACCACTAGACCCATGAACCACTCAACCCCATGAACCACTAAACCCCATGAACCACCAGACCCCATGAACCACTAGACCCCATGAACCACTAGACCCCATGAACTACTAGACCCCATGAACCACTAGACCCCATGAACCACCAGACCCCATGAACCACTAGACCCCATGAACCACTAGACCCCATGAACCACTAGACCCCATGAACCACCAGACCCCATGAACCACTAGACACTATGAACCACTAGACCCCATGAACCACTAGACCCCATGAACCACTAGACCCCATGAACCACTAGACCCCATGAACCACTAGACCCCAAGAACCACCAGACCCCATGAACCACTAGACCCCATGAACAAACTAGACCCCGTGAACCACTAGACTCCATGAACCACTAGACCCCATGAACCACTAGACCCCATGAACCACCAGACCCCATGAACCACTAGACCCCATGAACCACTAGACCCCATGAACCACTAGACCCCATGAACCACTAGACCCCATGAACCACCAGACCCCATGAACCACTAGACCCCATGAACCACTAGACCCCATGAACCACTAGACCCCATGAACAAACTAGACCCCGTGAACCACTAGACTCCATGAACTACTAGACCCCATGAACCACTAGACCCCATGAACCACCAGACCCCATGAACCACTAGACCCCATGAACCACTCGACTCCATGAACCACCAGACCCCATGATCCACCAGACCCCACGAACCAGCAGACCCCATGAACCACCAGACCCCATGAACCACTAGACCCCATGAACCACCAGACCCCCATGAACCACTAGACCCCATGAACCACTAGACCCCATGAACCACTAGACCCCATGAACCACTAGACCCCATGAACCACCAGACCCCATGAACCACCAGACCCCATGAACCACCAGACACCATGAACCACCAGACACCATGAACCACTAGACCCCATGAACCACCAGACCCCATGAACCACCAGACACCATGAACCACTAGACCCCATGAACCACTAGACCCCATGAACCACCAGACCCCATGAACCACTAGACCCCATGAACCACTAGACCCCATGAACCACTAGACACCATGAACCACTAAACCCCATAAACCACCAGATCCCATGAACCACTAGACCCCATGAACCACTAGACCCCATGAACCACTAGACCCCATGAACCACTAGAACCCATGAACCACTAGACCCCATGAACCACTAAACCCCATAAACCACCAGATCCCATGAACCACTAGACCCCATGAACCACTAGACCCCATGAACCACTAAACCCCATGAACCACTAGAACCCATGAACCACTAGACACCATGAACCACCAGACCCCATGAACCACCAGACACCATGAACCACTAGACACCATGAACCACTAGACCCCATGAACCACCAGACACCATGAACCACTAGACCCCATGAACCACCAGACCCCATGAACCACCAGACCCCATGAACCACTAGACCCCATGAACCACGCGACCCCATGAACCACTAGACCCCATGAACCACTCAACCCCATGAACCACTAAACCCCATGAACCACCAGACCCCATGAACCACTAGACCCCATGAACCACTAGACCCCATGAACCACTAGACCCCATGAACTACTAGACCCCATGAACCACTAGACCCCATGAACCACCAGACCCCATGAACCACTAGACCCCATGAACCACTAGACCCCATGAACCACTAGACCCCATGAACCACCAGACCCCATGAACCACTAGACACTATGAACCACTAGACCCCATGAACCACTAGACCCCATGAACCACTAGACCCCATGAACCACTAGACCCCATGAACCACTAGACCCCAAGAACCACCAGACCCCATGAACCACTAGACCCCATGAACAAACTAGACCCCGTGAACCACTAGACTCCATGAACCACTAGACCCCATGAACCACTAGACCCCATGAACCACCAGACCCCATGAACCACTAGACCCCATGAACCACTAGACCCCATGAACCACTAGACCCCATGAACCACTAGACCCCATGAACCACCAGACCCCATGAACCACTAGACCCCATGAACCACTAGACCCCATGAACCACTAGACCCCATGAACAAACTAGACCCCGTGAACCACTAGACTCCATGAACTACTAGACCCCATGAACCACTAGACCCCATGAACCACCAGACCCCATGAACCACTAGACCCCATGAACCACTCGACTCCATGAACCACCAGACCCCATGATCCACCAGACCCCACGAACCAGCAGACCCCATGAACCACCAGACCCCATGAACCACTAGACCCCATGAACCACCAGACCCCCATGAACCACTAGACCCCATGAACCACTAGACCCCATGAACCACTAGACCCCATGAACCACTAGACCCCATGAACCACCAGACCCCATGAACCACCAGACCCCATGAACCACCAGACACCATGAACCACCAGACACCATGAACCACTAGACCCCATGAACCACCAGACCCCATGAACCACCAGACACCATGAACCACTAGACCCCATGAACCACTAGACCCCATGAACCACCAGACCCCATGAACCACTAGACCCCATGAACCACTAGACCCCATGAACCACTAGACACCATGAACCACTAAACCCCATAAACCACCAGATCCCATGAACCACTAGACCCCATGAACCACTAGACCCCATGAACCACTAGACCCCATGAACCACTAGAACCCATGAACCACTAGACCCCATGAACCACTAAACCCCATAAACCACCAGATCCCATGAACCACTAGACCCCATGAACCACTAGACCCCATGAACCACTAAACCCCATGAACCACTAGAACCCATGAACCACTAGACACCATGAACCACCAGACCCCATGAACCACCAGACACCATGAACCACTAGACACCATGAACCACTAGACCCCATGAACCACCAGACACCATGAACCACTAGACCCCATGAACCACCAGACCCCATAAACCACCAGACACCATGAACCACTAGACCCCATGAACCACTAGACCCCATGAACCACCAGACCCCATGAACCACAAGCCCCATGAACCACTAGACCCCATGAACCACTAGACCCAATTAACCACTAAACCCCATAAACCACCAGATCCCATGAACCACTAGACCCCATGAACCACTAGACCCCATGAACCACTAGACCCCATGAACCACTAGAACCCATGAACCACTAGACCCCATGAACCACCAGACCCCATGAACCACTCAACCCCATAAACCACCAGATCCCATGAACCACTAGACCCCATGAACCACTAGACCCCATGAACCACTAGACCCCATGAACCACTAGAACCCATGAACCACTAGACCCCATGAACCACCAGACCCCATGAACCACCAGACCCCATGAACCACTAGACCCCATGAGCCACTAGACACCATGAACCACTAGACCCCATGAACCACTAGACCCCATGAACCACTAGACCCCATGAACCACCAGACCCCATGAACCGCCAGACCCCATGAACCACTAGACCCCATGAACCACGCGACCCCATGAACCACTAGACCCCATGAACCACTCAACCCCATGAACCACTAAACCCCATGAACCACCAGACCCCATGAACCACTAGACCCCATGAACCACTAGACCCCATGAACCACTAGACCCCATGAACTACTAGACCCCATGAACCACTAGACCCCATGAACCACCAGACCCCATGAACCACTAGACCCCATGAACCACTAGACCCCATGAACCACTAGACCCCATGAACCACCAGACCCCATGAACCACTAGACACTATGAACCACTAGACCCCATGAACCACTAGACCCCATGAACCACTAGACCCCATGAACCACTAGACCCCATGAACCACTAGACCCCAAGAACCACCAGACCCCATGAACCACTAGACCCCATGAACAAACTAGACCCCGTGAACCACTAGACTCCATGAACCACTAGACCCCATGAACCACTAGACCCCATGAACCACCAGACCCCATGAACCACTAGACCCCATGAACCACTAGACCCCATGAACCACTAGACCCCATGAACCACTAACCCCATGAACCACCAGACCCCATGAACCACTAGACCCCATGAACCACTAGACCCATGAACCACTAGACCCCATGAACNTTAAGAGCCGGTTAATAGTTAAAGAAGTCACCAGCGCCATCTACCCGGCCGTCCACTGTGTATATACAGGGCTGCCTGGCCCACTACGAGTCAGATTACTCGTGAGGTCTACTCGTGCTGAGTAGACCTGTTGACATACCCCGCGTGTGGTAATAGAGCTATTCAGTTTGACTCACAGTATTCCTGCAGTATATTTTCTAATATTAACATAACGTAAATTTAATTGTCTGTTGTCTTGTTTAATATGCACTCTGTATAAAGCCAAGTTTAATAACATTTTATTTTGTAATTTGTTTAAAGTAAGATTCCTATTAAAGTTAAGTATTTTTTAAATTTTGTTGTGTATGTTTTCTGCACAGTTAACCTCACAGTGAACACAACTTGTGTTTAACTTTATTTTATTTATATTTTTACTCTTGTGACTGTCATTTCCTCAGCCTGGAGCAGACTCCAATAACACCTATTTTTAACCGTCACAATATAAACAATAGATATCTGACTGTTTTTCCAAAGATGGAAGTTTGACGCTTAAGGCCAGCCTCACTAAACCTTGCAGGGTGTTCAGTCTGTGCATGGGGACTGTCATAGGATGGGGGGAGGCGAGTCTCGAGCCTACAAGATGAAATGTTCTCCCCCGAGTGCATATAGTGTCATCATTCCTTTACATATGTCTGTACAGTAGTCAGATATTACATACAAAACGCAAGTTCTGATAGCAGATTTGCGTTCTGATGGCTCCCAACCCTGATAGCGCTTTTAGTAATTGTAAATGTAACACAGTATTGCAATATAAACATTGAACGTCGAATCAAGCACACTGAATTTATATATATTTTTTAACAGTAATAATACTAAATATTAGCTAATAATATTTATATATAAAAATACAGAGAATGAGATTACAGAGGTTACTTAGCGGGTACAGAATTTGTGTATTTCATACAGCAGTAATTACACAGCGCCTCAGGCATAACTTAAGAAAACGAGGGAAAATGAGTTTTACATTTTTGGGGAGAAATAGGTAATGACTTGAGGTGATTAGGGAGCTTCAGGCCGGCCGAGCGCGGTCAGTCTGGACTCGTAATTTTTCAATTTTAGAAAAATGCATTTTATGTAATTTTCTTAATTAAAAGTTCCATTGTCCAGGTCAGTCACCAGGCAGAGCCAGCTCTAACATTGTCCAGGTCAGTCACCAAGCAGAGCCAGCTCTAACATTGTCCAGGTCAGTCACCAGGCAGAGCCAGCTCTAACATTGTCCAGGTCAGTCACCAAGCAGAGCCAGCTCTAACATTGTCCAGGTCAGTCACCAAGCAGAGCCAGCTCTAACATTGTCCAGGTCAGTCACCAGGCAGAGCCAGCTCTAACATTGTCCAGATCAGTCACCAGGCAGAGCCAGCTCTAACATTGTCCAGGTCAGTCACCAAGCAGAGCCAGCTCTAACATTGTCCAGGTCAGTCACCAAGCAGAGCCAGCTCTAACATTGTCCAGGTCAGTCACCAAGCAGAGCCAGCTCTAACATTGTCCAGGTCAGTCACCAAGCAGAGCCAGCTCTAACATTGTCCAGGTCAGTCACCAAGCAGAGCCAGCTCTAACATTGTCCAGGACAGTCACCAGGCAGAGCCAGCTCTAACACTGTCCAGGTCAGTCACCAGACAGAGCCAGCTCTAACAATGTCCAGGTCAGTCACCAGACAGAGCCAGCTCTAACACTGTCCAGGTCAGTCACCAGGCAGAGCCAGCTCTAACACTGTCCAGGTCAGTCACCAGACAGAGCCAGCTCTAACACTGTCCAGGTCAGTCACCAGGCAGAGCCAGCTCTAACACTGTCCAGGTCAGTCACCAGACAGAGCCAGCTCTAACACTGTCCAGGTCAGTCACCAGACAGAGCCAGCTCTAACACTGTCCAGGTCAGTCACCAGACAGAGCCAGCTCTAACACTGTCCAGGTCAGTCACCAGGCAGAGCCAGCTCTAACACTGTCCAGGTCAGTCACCAGACAGAGCCAGCTCTAACACTGTCCAGGTCAGTCACCAGGCAGAGCCAGCTCTAACACTGTCCAGGTCAGTCACCAGGCAGAGCCAGCTCTAACACTGTCCAGGTCAGTCACCAGACAGAGCCAGCTCTAACACTGTCCAGGTCAGTCACCAGACAGAGCCAGCTCTAACACTGTCCAGGTCAGTCACCAGACAGAGCCAGCTCTAACACTGTCCAGGTCAGTCACCAGACAGAGCCAGCTCTAACACTGTCCAGGTCAGTCACCAGACAGAGCCAGCTCTAACATTGTCCAGGACAGTCACCAGACAGAGCCAGCTCTAACACTGTCCAGGTCAGTCACCAGACAGAGCCAGCTCTAACACTGTCCAGGTCAGTCACCAGACAGAGCCAGCTCTAACACTGTCCAGGTCAGTCACCAGACAGAGCCAGCTCTAACACTGTCCAGGTCAGTCACCAGACAGAGCCAGCTCTAACACTGTCCAGGTCAGTCACCAGGCAGAGCCAGCTCTAACACTGTCCAGGTCAGTCACCAGGCAGAGCCAGCTCTAACACTGTCCAGGTCAGTCACCAGACAGAGCCAGCTCTAACACTGTCCAGGTCAGTCACCAGGCAGAGCCAGCTCTAACACTGTCCAGGTCAGTCACCAAGCAGAGCCAGCTCTAACACTGTCCAGGTCAGTCACCAGACAGAGCCAGCTCTAACACTGTCCAGGTCAGTCACCAAGCAGAGCCAGCTCTAACACTGTCCAGGTCAGTCACCAGGCAGAGCCAGCTCTAACACTGTCCAGGTCAGTCACCAGACAGAGCCAGCTCTAACACTGTCCAGGTCAGTCACCAGACAGAGCCAGCTCTAACACTGTCCAGGTCAGTCACCAGACAGAGCCAGCTCTAACACTGTCCAGGTCAGTCACCAAGCAGAGCCAGCTCTAACACTGTCCAGGTCAGTCACCAGACAGAGCCAGCTCTAACACTGTCCAGGTCAGTCACCAAGCAGAGCCAGCTCTAACACTGTCCAGGTCAGTCACCAGACAGAGCCAGCTCTAACACTGTCCAGGTCAGTCACCAAGCAGAGCCAGCTCTAACACTGTCCAGGTCAGTCACCAGCAGAGCCAGCTCTAACACTGTCCAGGTCAGTCACCAGACAGAGCCAGCTCTAACACTGTCCAGGACAGTCACCAGGCAGAGCCAGCTCTAACACTGTCCAGGTCAGTCACCAGACAGAGCCAGCTCTAACACTGTCCAGGTCAGTCACCAGGCAGAGCCAGCTCTAACATTGTCCAGGTCAGTCACCAGGCAGAGCCAGCTCTAACACTGTCCAGGTCAGTCACCAGGCAGAGCCAGCTCTAACATTGTCCAGGTCAGTCACCAAGCAGAGCCAGCTCTAACACTGTCCAGGTCAGTCACCAGACAGAGCCAGCTCTAACACTGTCCAGGTCAGTCACCAGACAGAGCCAGCTCTAACACTGTCCAGGTCAGTCACCAGACAGAGCCAGCTCTAACACTGTCCAGGTCAGTCACCAGACAGAGCCAGCTCTAACACTGTCCAGGTCAGTCACCAGACAGAGCCAGCTCTAACACTGTCCAGGTCAGTCACCAGACAGAGCCAGCTCTAACACTGTCCAGGTCAGTCACCAGACAGAGCCAGCTCTAACATGTCCAGGTCAGTCACCAGACAGAGCCAGCTCTAACACTGTCCAGGTCAGTCACCAGACAGAGCCAGCTCTAACACTGTCCAGGTCAGTCACCAGACAGAGCCAGCTCTAACACTGTCCAGGTCAGTCACCAGACAGAGCCAGCTCTAACACTGTCCAGGTCAGTCACCAGGCAGAGCCAGCTCTAACACTGTCCAGGTCAGTCACCAGGCAGAGCCAGCTCTAACACTGTCCAGGTCAGTCACCAGACAGAGCCAGCTCTAACACTGTCCAGGTCAGTCACCAGACAGAGCCAGCTCTAACACTGTCCAGGTCAGTCACCAGACAGAGCCAGCTCTAACACTGTCCAGGTCAGTCACCAGACAGAGCCAGCTCTAACACTGTCCAGGTCAGTCACCAGACAGAGCCAGCTCTAACACTGTCCAGGTCAGTCACCAGACAGAGCCAGCTCTAACACTGTCCAGGACAGTCACCAGACAGAGCCAGCTCTAACACTGTCCAGGTCAGTCACCAGGCAGAGCCAGCTCTAACACTGTCCAGGTCAGTCACCAGACAGAGCCAGCTCTAACACTGTCCAGGTCAGTCACCAGACAGAGCCAGCTCTAACACTGTCCAGGTCAGTCACCAGACAGAGCTAGCTCTAACACTGTCCAGGACAGTCACCAGACAGAGCCAGCTCTAACACTGTCCAGGACAGTCACCAGACAGAGCCAGCTCTAACACTGTCCAGGTCAGTCACCAGACAGAGCCAGCTCTAACACTGTCCAGGTCAGTCACCAGACAGAGCTAGCTCTAACACTGTCCAGGACAGTCACCAGACAGAGCCAGCTCTAACACTGTCCAGGACAGTCACCAGACAGAGCCAGCTCTAACACTGTCCAGGACAGTCACCAGACAGAGCCAGCTCTAACACTGTCCAGGACAGTCACCAGACAGAGCCAGCTCTAACACTGTCCAGGTCAGTCACCAGACAGAGCCAGCTCTAACACTGTCCAGGTCAGTCACCAGACAGAGCTAGCTCTAACACTGTCCAGGACAGTCACCAGACAGAGCCAGCTCTAACACTGTCCAGGACAGTCACCAGACAGAGCCAGCTCTAACACTGTCCAGGACAGTCACCAGACAGAGCCAGCTCTAACACTGTCCAGGTCAGTCACCAGACAGAGCTAGCTCTAATAATGTAGGCATTTAATCTTGACCTTTGACCTTTCACCAGGACCTTCCCCCTCCCCCCCCCCATTCCCTACCCCCCTACCCCTTACCCCACCCTACCCCCCCTCACCCCCCACTAAGGGGTAAGGGGCGCTGAGTGCCAGTGATCTTGGAGGTCAAGAACAGTTGTTAGCACGAAAGTGGCCATCAAGGAACCTTTTAAGGGGGGGGGGGGTGGGTGGGGTGGAGGCCAGGAGTGCCACTATAATTTATAATGGCCTGATGGGGTGCCATTCCTGAAGTGTGAGGCTGTGTACTCACCTCACCATGGTACCTAGAGCACCACTGACCCTCACCATGGTACCTAGAGCACCACTGACGCCTCACATGGTACCTAGAGCACCACTGGACCCTCACCATGGTACCTAGAGCACCACTGGACCCCCACCATGGTACCTAGAGCACCACTGACCCTCACCATGGTACCTAGAGCACCACTGACCCCTCACATGGTACCTAGAGCACCACTGACCCTCACCATGGTACCTAGAGCACCACTGACCCTCACCATGGTACCTAGAGCACCACTGACCCTCACCATGGTACCTAGAGCACCACTGACCCTCACCATGGTACCTAGAGCACCACTGACCCTCACCATGGTACCTAGAGCCCACTGACCCTCACCATGGTACCTAGAGCACCACTGACCCTCACCATGGTACCTAGAGCACCACTGACCCCTCACCATGGTACCTAGAGCACCACTGACCCTCACCATGGTACCTAGAGCACCACTGACCCTCACCATGGTACCTAGAGCACCACTGACCCTCACCATGGTACCTAGAGCACCACTGACCCCTCACCATGGTACCTAGAGCACCACGACCCTCACCATGGTACCTAGAGCACCACTGACCCTCACCATGGTACCTAGAGCACCTCTGACCCTTTATGGTACCTAGAGCCCCACTGACCTCTCACCATGGTACCTAGAGCACCACTGACCCTCACCATGGTACCTAGAGCACCACTGACCCTCACCATGTACCTAGAGCACCACTGACCCTCACCATGGTACCTAGAGCACTACTGACCCCTCACCATGGTACCTGGAGCACCACTGACCCTCACCATGGTACCTAGAGCACACTGACCCTCACCATGGTACCTAGAGCACACTGACCATCACCATGGTACCTAGAGCACCACTGACCCTCACCATGGTACCTGAGCACCACTGACCCCCCCATGGTACCTAGAGCACCACTGACCCCTCACCATGGTACCTAGAGCACCACTGACCCTCACCATGGTACCTAGAGCATCACTGACCCTCACCATGGTACCTAGAGCCCACTGACCCCCACCCATGGTACCTAGAGCACCACTAACCCTCACCATGGTACCTAGAGCACCCACTGACCCCCCCCCATGGTACCTAGAGCACCACTGACCCCCACCATGGTACCTAGAGCACACTGACCCCCACCATGGTACCTAGAGCACCACTGACCCCTCACCATGGTACCTAGAGCACACTGACCCTCACCATGGTACCTAGAGCACCACTGACCCTCACCATGGTACCTAGAGCACCACTGACCCTCACCATGGTACCTAGAGCACCACTGACCCCTCACCATGGTACCTAGAGCACCACTGACCCCTCACATGGTACCTAGAGCACCTCTGACCCTCACCATGGTACCTAGAGCACCACTGACCCTCACTTGGTACCTAGAGCACCACTGACCCTCACCATGGTACCTAGAGCACCACTGACCCCCCACCATGGTACCTAGAGCACCACTGACCCTCACCATGGTACCTAGAGCACACTGACCCCCACCATGGTACCTAGAGCACCACTGACCCCCCCATGGTACCTAGAGCACCACTGACCCCTCACCATGGTACCTAGAGCACCACTGACCCTCACCATGGTACCTAGAGCACCACTGACCCTCACCATGGTACCTAGAGCACCACTGACCCCCCACCATGGTACCTAGAGCACCACTGACCCCACACCATGGTACCTAGAGCACCACTGACCCTCACCATGGTACCTAGACCCCCTGACCCTCACCATGGTACCTAGACACCACTGACCCCTCACCATGGTACCTAGAGCACCACTGACCCTCACCATGGTACCTAGAGCACCACTGACCCAAATATTTCATAAATGCCAACAGGACATATCTCTTCGAAAATACCTCCGTTTCTGTTAGAATAACGT